>BCLH01000650.1:28759-137740 GCA_001602315.1 Zoysia pacifica
CGCCCCGCGTGCCCGCTGCGGCCGCTGCTCTCGGAGAGCCCTTCAGATGACCGCCGCGCGCTCCCGCATAGAGCTGCACGCGCCACTCCCCGACGACCGTTGCGCCCCGCGCCGCGCGCGCCATGCCGGAGCGCCCTTTCGACGACCGCCGCGCGCCGACTAAGGTTGCCTGCTGCTCGCGCCTAGGGTTAGAGTCTCGCCAAAACCAGAGAGAAAGGAGAATGGTGGCTGGTGAGTGACTCTGGAGTCGGGACTCTGGAGCGTTAGTGGTAAGGGTCTAGGGTATTATTGTCCTTTTCATTTTTCTTATTCTTTTTTATTTCAAAAATCACACTCCAACTAACGGATTGCAAAACAAAGGCAAACGGCAACTTCAAGTTTGAAAAGGATGTCTAATTTTGTAAAGTGCGAAAAAAAATCTATTTTCAAAATTAGACTCAAAAAATATCTTATTTTGCAATTGCCCTTTAGTAATAAAATAATGGAGACTGATCCTGGTGCAGCGCGTTGACTGGTAGTAGACCTTGCCTCGGATTGCCACTTCGACGGATACATGTTGCAGGGGGTAGCGTAAGGAAAGCCGCGGGCACAAGCGTGATTTGTTCACGCGGAGTTTATAAACAACCGTCTGTACTAATCAATGTGATTAGTGCAGACGGTTGTTTAAAAAATCTGTTTATACTAATATATTTTTTAAGTGATTTTAATTTTAATATTCACTTCGTTTTTAAGTACAGACGGTCGATAATTGTTCACCGTCTGCACTTTGAGTGAAGAGATATCGAGATAAACTATTTTTTATAGTGTGAGTCGTGACGAAGGTGCAGGAGGAAAGGACGACGACGATGAATCGAGTTAAGACTCGGCTGTGGTCGGCGACGGAGAAGACGGCGCGTACGTGCTCGTATCTGAGCCTGCGAGTCGTTGTTTGCTACTACGCCATTCGATCTCCCATCATCTACAAGCAGCGGCAACAATCGAGACAGAGTGGCGTACACTTACAATTTTACGAAAGATATGCCAATTTTTTTCGATGTATCGACGAAGACAGCATCATATATGGGAGCAGTGTCAGTCTTTGAAAGGTTAGAGGAGAAAAAAAACTGAGAAAGCTACAGAGCAAGTCCTTTCCAGCTGGATGACTAAAGACGACAGTGAATCACCCTATGTTATCAAATTTTAGCCTAACTTATTAAGTCTTAAAAAATATGCGATATAAAAGAAAATCCAACTCGTAAATGTATCGTAAGCTCGAATTCAAAAAGAGAGAGATATTCCATGAAAAATCAAATATTTTATCACTACATAGTAGAAATTCTAACTTTCTATCAAGTATTCCGTTATTCAAAATTAAATGTCCCACGTATTTCGCTTGAAAATTTCAGTAGAACTAAGTGTATTTAGTGTCATAAATTACAACGGAGCAACAACATCTAGATGAAAAAAGTACTTGGTAAAACGGCTAGTATCTAAACCGAGTAACTAAACATTAATTTATATAAAATAGCAGTCTATCATCGACCTATATCAATATCTCAAATTTAGTTATTATCATTTCTACCAAATTCAATTCGATACTCATATATAAAAATATTTTAAGAACATCTATGTGTATTTACTATTTAGATGAGTTCTTTTAAAATAGACCAAGTGATATTGTTTCACCTCTTAGGAGGTAAGATACGAATTCAATTTCAACCGTTGATTTATATAAAGAAACATACCCCTAATTACTGTCACTTAGCAATATTAACTAATAACTTTCAAATTAAATTATTCAGTAATCAGTAATTATTAAAAACCTTTTATCTTCTAGGAGGTAAAAGAATAACTTAAACATCGAGATCGACGTAAATAGACGATTCATATTCATTTAGGTCTATTTTAAAATTTGTCATTTAGATATATGTTAAAATTAAGAATTTAATTAACAGATGCACTAGGACTAATTTGGGCTAAAATTTTAGATATGCTGCGATATACTCTCTCCGTTTTTAAATTGATGTCATCGTTGATTTTTACAATCACCGTTGACCATTTATTTTATTCAAAAATTTTATTCGAATATATAAAATTTTAAGTTGTGATTCAAATAACTCTAATGATAAATCAAATTATATAAAAATAAATAAAATTTATCAAAAAAATTTAAATAAAATAAATAATTAAAATTAAATTTAAAAGTCAATAATGATATTAATTAAAGAACGGAGTGAGCACTGCCCACCCGCTGGGTATATACGAAGGAGTGGACAACGTGAAGCAAAACTTAGCACACGACGAGGCCGCGACCGTTAAGCTTTTTGTTTTTGAGCTGCATATTCTCGTTACCCTGCCACCTCATTTAGCATGCACTAGCCGTTGCTCGCCTTCCAACTATGCCAAGCCTCCCTTCCCCAGCAGCGCTCTGGCTCATCACGCACGCATGCTGGCTTGCAGATCCAAAGCATGTAAATGTTTCATAGTAGTATATATACTTAGCTCGTATCTCCTCCAAAGATCCACGCAATCTCTCGTCGATCCAGGCTAGATTTTATTCTCTTGTACAATGTCCAGCAGCGCCGGCAACACGGAGCTGGAGCTAGGCAGTGGCGGTAGCAGCGGGAACGGGAGGTGCGCGGCGTGCAGGTACCTGCGCCGGAGGTGCGACCCCGCGGGCGGCTGCGTCCTCGCGCCCTACTTCCCCGCGTCGCGGCCGCGGCGCTACGCCGACGTGCACGCCGTCTTCGGCACCAGCAATGCCACGAGGCTGATACAGGTGGTGTGCTGATCATCACTTACCTGTACTGCAGCAGCTAGTACTACTGTAATAGTTCACGAAATGAGTGCGCCGTTTGACTCTGCTGTGCGCGCGCGCATGCAGAGCCTGCCGGTGGAGGAGCGAGCCCGGGCCGCGGACACCATGGCGGCGGAGGCGCTGTGGCGGGTGCGGGACCCGGTGTACGGCAGCGCGGGGATCATCGACCGCCTGCAGCAGGAGATCCGCGCCGTGCAGCGCGAGCTAGCCACGACGCGGGCGGAACTCGCCATGCGTGCCGGCACGGTAGCGGCGCGGACAGCAGGAGCGCAGCGGGCGCCGGCGACGACTCCTCAGCCTCCTGCTGTCGAGGTGCGCGACGGTGGCCATCCCCTCGCCGTGCAACACGGGGAGGAGGAGGCGCCGGTTTTGGACCCAGATGCGTTCCTCAACCTCGATGATCTTTGAGTGCTACGTGACCGATTGTCGTATCGAGCTTGTGACTGTGACCTTCATATTGGTCGGCCCAGATGTGCAGGGATATACTCCCTTCGGTTTTACATTAACTTTAATTATTCGTTTTATTCAAAAAAAATTGTTTAAATGTGTAAAATTATTAGTTGTGATTTAAATTCTAATAATAATAATAAATCAAATAATAACAAAAAATTTTACATTTGAACAAATTTTTTAAATAAAACGAATGATCAAAGTTGATGTTAAAAGTCAACGATGTCAATATTTTAAAACCTTAACCGGTGGGAGTATATACCTATGGGAGTATATAGTAAACAATTTTTTTTTAAAAAGTACTCCCTCAATTAAATTTATAGAGATCATTGGTCAAAATCACTGTTAACAAATCCTATAAATAAACTTTTAACAAATCTTATAAATAAACTTCTGTTGAGACAAAGTATATATTGGTCGTGCCAGATGCTCTTAGAACTAATCTGTAACAACAAGAGCATAAACTAAATGGAGCTGATCTCAATTAGAATAAAAAAAAGCTATATCAAACATTATTTTTCAGAAGAAGTAGTACTAATTATTAGCTGATTCTGAAAATTGATTCTCTGAAATAAAGTAAGGAGTTAAAAGCTAAAAAAAATAATTCTTCTAATTATGTGAATACACTCTTTTGATTTTCAAGAGTGTATCCTAGAGAATAAAAAGAACCACTTTCAGCTGTATAATTATTTCTTGTCAGATAATTACTCTCATCAGAGAATCACTTGCAGGAAAAACTCTACCAAAGGGCCCTGTGGACTTACGCATGCTACCTACTCCGTACTACACTAATCCTCAGTTCTCAATCGAAATAAAGCCTCACATCAACATAAAAAAAAAAACTAAGAAGACCCAGCGTCTGAAATCTTTACTCTATTTGCTGCTTGTCTTGATTAACCTGTGGAGTGCTCTCTTAGCTTCGTCCCGAGTCTCCACCTTGTGAGAAACATCAAACGCTAGCCTCTGAATATTGAACTGCATAGAAGGAAATAAAGTGAATAAGGTGGACAAAAAGAAATTTTCTTCCTCAGAAATAATTCCTCGTGGATGATTAAGAGAATCTGCAAGTATCACACCTGAGCACCCTGGCGAACCCTTATGTCTATTCCTTTGCTGTCTAGTGATATAAGCGCAGCATCATCAACCTCCCCTTCTGATGATAAGAACTCTCGAAGTTGTTTAGAGAAAATCACATTCAACTCCTACATAAAAGAATTCATCAGATGTGGTTGAGAATTTACTAAAGTCAACTATAAAGCCTCCTTTGGAGTGTAGGAATTTCACAGGGAAAACATAGATTCGGGAGTTTTTCCTGCAATCCAAAGGGTCTGAAATGGTAACAGCTTGCTACATATCCTAGCTAATCTGCTGCAGTAATTACACCATATACTTTTAAGGTATCAATAATCTCGTATGGTTACCTTTAGACTTCGTTGGCTGCCATCAACTGCTATTTTGTCAGGCTGAATAGTTTCATACTCCTTCACGTCTACCCATACAACAGTTCCAAAGCCTCCAAGAAAATATATGTCACTGTAATTATGAAAAATAGGCCATCACAGCTCTTATCTTGCAACGATAAGATAAAAACGTCTTCTATTGAATAAAGGAGAAAGGATTTCGACATATACAAGTAATGAACTACAGAGACGTCAGTTCAATGATAAACAGATCCACAAAACATTAAATAATAATAAAAGAAAATAACAGAGTAGATCCAAGTCAGACCTTATATTGTGCATCCTGTAATAGTGGAAAGTTCCCCACTGTTGAGATGCCCACTGTTGATGTTTCACTACATATTTCTTATGGGCTCATTCCTAATGATTGCAAGTAACCACAGTTAGTATATATGATCTAAAACCAAGAAATGACAAACTAATGATGTGAGCTTATGACATTATATATTCACTTTAAAAGAGATCATGTGGAACATTTACCAATTCCTATCGTGTATACTACAGCAGCAATGAGAAAGCAACTAAATCTTGTGAAGTTGATGAGAAAAATGTGATAAAAAATTGATAAGGTCGAATTACTAATTCAGAGCATTTGCTGCTGTAAAATTTCACAGTCCAAAATATGGCATCCAAACAACAGATCCAATTCCAAATGACTGAACAGCCAGTCATAAACAGAAAAATAAATACCAAGAAGATTGTGATGCCAAACAAAAGAGATAGCTAAGTCAAAACCTGTTGATCAGCTGGCAAAGGTACACATCACCAAATATTGTGACCCGCGCATTCGACAGTCCACTCCATCCTGGCACCTATGAAGAAGGAGCGCATGTTACATATAAGTAACTAAGTAAGGCAATTTATGCAATAGCGCGCGTTTAATACCTGGACAACAAGTGTGCATCTTGGGTCAGCGAGCAAGTTACTGGTGTGGATGGCTAATGGCAACAACGAAAATATTAGGTCTACACAATGTATCATACCAAACAATTAGCAACAAGATTCAACAGTGTACAAATAATCTCCAAAGATTAACCAAGTAGCTAACTCACGTCCCATCGAATCATTAGCGAAGTCGACAAGTGAACCAAATGGATATCCAGCACGGCGATGGTGCATGCCAGACATGACAGAACACAACTGAGCAAACCAGGCCTGGTACACACAGAAAGAAGATAAGAGAAACTACAGTTGAGGAGGGTCAAAGGGTTTACTACAAGAAGCTACCTGTTCCATCAAGTTGCGAACAGCCAAAGCTGGCGGAGGCAAATCATGGACAAAAGTTGCATTCTGAATGCCACCAGATATAGGTGTTCTAAATAGGCCAGCTCTGGATCCACTTGAGTCAGCATTGGCATTGGCTGGCAAATCTTTCTTTGCCTCTACGGTTATGATCGGTCCAAGAGCTCCGTTTGAACTCCACTTGTTCTTGGACTGCTAAGCAGAAATTTGTAGTTAGTACATCAAGTATGGATGATCAAATAACAGATGAAACCAAAATATCCACAGCAAATACCACGCCGTTCATTAAGCAACAGGAAGATTAATAAGTTCTTGTAAACTAAAATCCGGATACATCACTTTCAAATTTTCAATTCTAAATAACTGAGCATAGGGCAATAGTTGCCACTGGCGGAGCGTCATTAGGGCCAGGGGTGGCCATGGCCCCTCCTTAGTTTAAAATTTTCTTTAATAAAGAAGTGATTTCTTAAGTTAAAATACAAAGAGATGCATCAAATTTTGTTGTCTAATGACTCTCTCTGCTTTCTTGGCCCCCTCTTCGACGTGCTTCAAGCTCCGCCACTGATAGTTGCTAACCCCTTTCCGCCTCTCTGGTACCCTTCAATTTCCTAGTAGTACGTTCATGGATACTCTTTTTGTCATAAACCCTCATAACCAATTCCAATAACTCTATACACACGGGCGAATTCCTCCCGGAGTCATCCCGCCCAGGATGCCACCCCATCTACTAACATTAACGATTTTAACACTCCCAGCAAAACCTTCTCCATCTTTTCCTCTGTTTTGCGTCCCGTCCCGTAACAAACAGAAATAATCACGGCAATGTATACCTTGATAACGGGAGAGCCGTTCGTCGCGACGCCGGTCCCAGGGGAAACCGCGCGGAGGGGACCACAGGGGCGTGACCGGAGCGCTAGTGACTGCGGAGCCAGGCGGGAAGGACGGTGATGGGATGGGAGATGGGAGGAGGAGGCGGTGCCCGCGAGAGCTTCCATTGGGGGAGGAGATGGTCAGATGGAAGGACGGCGGAGGAATAAAAAAAGCGGCCAGGCGGGTGGAGAACCGGGAAAGGGGTTTGGATTTGAGATTTTTGGAGGGCGTCTTGTTGGAAATAAAAGGAGACGTGTCTAATATAGAGGCGTTGGATTAGAAGTCGTTGGAATCAGGGACCCTTCTTTTTCTTTCACCATCTCATATCACCTTTCTTTAAAAAATGTTGGATCATAGTGCAAAAGTTGCATCGACGTTTATCATCTCGTATGATCGTGTCAGTTCCTTTCCATTTTTATTCCATCAATAACGTACAGATCTGACAAAAAATCGTTGTTACTGTAGAAATTTTACAAAGGATAGCGTATGCAATATACAGATTCCAACGAAGTTATCCATACCGAATCTTTTTCTGAGAGCATGGGAGAATTGTGTCACGCACGATAATCTAAAATTTACATATGTTGTACTCCTACATTATTCGCTACTCTCTTCGGTTGATAAACAAAGTGGTTTTAGCAATGACACAGTCTTTAAAATATAACTTTGATTTTTATTTTTTACAAAAATATTTATTAAAAAATAACATATTTATATTTTTATGAAAGTACTTTTAAGAAAAATTTAATCATATAATTTTTATATTTTTAACTTAACAAGTTAAAACTTATTTATAATTTATATTTTTAATATTTAACAAAAACATTGTCTAAAATGGCTTTTTTTTTACCGGAGAAAGTACATTGCTTATGAACATGTTACAAAATGAAATTAATTAATACTATCTACGTTATAATATTTTCTTACTTTCTAAAATATAAGCGTTTCTAGATTTAAATAAGGTCAAATTTTTTAACATTTGCAAATAATATTAAAAAATTACATAATTTTAAATATAAAAATATACTTTTTATAAAAGTTTATTTCATGATGAATAAAAAAATATAAATTTTATATGATAAATATTATTAATTATAAAAGTGGTACAAATTTGATTTTGATTAAATTAAAAATCCTTATATTTTGTAACGGAGTTAGTAATGTGACGATAAGGTGCACCAGCGGTAGAGGATTCCGAATCAGCAGTCGACCGATTGAGGTGTTGAACGGGCCGGGGAAGGAAAGCAGTTTCGAAACCGGATAAAGATTGCGGCTCGGCCCAGATTTATTGGGCCGGACTTAAAGTCTCAAAGCAACCTTCCTTTCTCAAAAGTTTTATTTGTTTTTTAATTTTGCGCCACAAACTTCAAACTGTCTCCTCGGCACGCACAATTTTGTTTAGAGGCCATGTCGCTACACGTAGGCCCTGTTTGATTCATAGTATTAATCCTTTGCTGATTAATTTAAATCTTTAGTCCCTCTAAATAGGAGAGCTAATAGCTAGTAGTCAATCGGTGGACTAATTATTTTTATGTGAACCCAACTAGTAGGGATTGATATATATAACAAATTAGAAAATGACTAGAATACCCATTTTTTTCTTTATTTTACATCTCCTTTAATTTTGGGGGCAAAACAATTTTTCTTTTGTTTCGTCCAGACTCCAAATATACATCATGCTAATTGTTAGCCATCTAGTTGTGTCCATCTAAACATGCCATAAAACAGAACTCATGTTACATGCATGAACTTTTATTGACTTTTGTGTAATGATTCACTACAAAAATACCTTATTCCCTTTGATTTTTAATTCTTGTTGTCATTGATATTTATTCATCTATGACTATTCATTTTAGTCAAAAAGTATGAGAATACATTTCAAATTTTGTCATAATTTACTTTACCACTAAAAGTCATCTGAACTATTTTGGAGACAACAATTAAAAAAATGAAGGTGTTATTTTGGGTGTGTTTGTTTTAACGACAAACGGCTGTGGCTGTTGCTTTTTTTCACTGTAGTAAACTGACTTTTGCGTTGATTTACAGAGGCTGCAGCAGCAACTATCTATACAGCCAGTGGAAACGAACGGAGAGCATTTGATACTGGGAAGCAGGAAGCCGTAATCACCATGAGATCAAAGTACCACGAAGACAGCGAATTCCATCGCAGCGCGCAGAGAGCCCCCTCCCGAAGTCTTCAACCTCCCCACACGAAACCTTGGCGCGCCTTAGAAATGCGCCCGAGGTGACGCGGACCCTCGGAATTCTGTTCACGGAAGATTCTCCGTGCCCCGATCCCGTCCGGCCACGAACGGCGACGGCCACGAAAAAGCAAAAGGCTGGCCGAGCCGAGCCGAGCCGAGCCGAGCGCGGCCAGGGTCCAATCCCCAGACGTCAAAGACACCGACCGCGACGGCGAAATCACGTCTGCATTCCCCGCGCTGCTTAACCCAGTTGCCGGGAGTCAGCGACCGGATAAGTGGTAGGAGTACGTGTCTGCGTAACTGCGTTGCCGTGGCCCGTGGCGCGGATCTGATAGCGTCGGCGTCGGTTCCACGGGTTGGGTGTGGTGGCGTCCCCGCGTCGTCGCTTCCAGCGACACGGGCAAGCAACGCAAGAGAGGGAGTAGGAACCTGCACGCGCGCGCCCCGGCGCCGCGCCCGGTCGCTTCGCCGAAGATGCGCGCGCGCGCTAGAGCTACCTGTCGGCGCAACATTCGCGGGCGGGTCCCAGCTTCATCTAGCCATCAGAATTCACAAGTACGAAGGGATCTGACGACTGGCTGCCTCGTAGTTTATCCGGCGCCAGATAATCTTTCTCGCGGACGAGGAAAAGGTCCGTTTCACACGCGGTTCGAAGGCCGAACCGGGACGATTTTCCTTCCATCTGACCGCAACAAAGTGGTTGCATGATGTACTCCTATCTTCCACTTGGACGGGCGACAAGCAAGGCCGAACCGGGACGATTTTCCTTCCATCTGACCGCAACAAAGTGGGTGCATGATGTACTCCTATCTTCCAATTGGACGGGCGACAAGCAAGGCCGCGCTTTCTTTCGGCCTCGACCAAGATATCCATATGTATGCAAATGGTGGTGCTAGAAGCTAGAATACGGTTTCACACGGGAGCCCTACGGGACGGGACACGGTGGAGACGGCGTCACCGCCGGCTCAGCCGACAGGGACAGGCAGGCTCCCTGCGCGCGTGTTGTGTATAAATACAGAGGAGGCCGTGCCAGCCGAGCCGGAGCTTCCAAAGAAAGGAGGAGGAGGGAATAAAACCAGACGCGCACCGAGCCACCGAACCAACGCAGGTCCGCAGCCCGGAAGAGGGGAAGGAAATTTGATTCGTTTCCAGAAGATCAACCGAGATTTCTCCGGCAAGCTACAGGGCGTTCGATTCACCCGTCGAAATGGTACGTACGCATCGATGCTCTTCGATCGAATTCTTGCTGCGAGAGCGAGACGCCTACAAAGAGCTATAGATACCGGCGAGTGGAGTTTGATTGCAGAATCGTCCTGTTTGATCCTTTCCTGTCTTCCCCCGTCCGGCGAGGCAAGGGCGCGGCCGGCAGCTGCTCGCGTTCCCGCCGTCCTGCCGCCTTTTGGAGCCGAGCCCCGGGAGGTCGCGGCCGGCCAGGCACCTGCCGAGTTGCGCCCTTCCCGGGACCGTTCTCCCGTCCCGTGCTAAACAAAGGAAGGAAGAAAAATTCCGTTTCCTCGTTTACTAACGCGCGCGCTTTCCGGGCCTTTCTTTCTTCCTCGCCTTTGCTTGCGCCGCCGAGGAGAAGAGAGCGGCAGCGACGCCCGCGCCGCGGGTACGGAACCCGGCTTTCGCCGTGGCCGCGACTAATCGATCAAGTTCCAGCTTCGGTTTTCCACTAATTAACGAAAAATTTGACAATTTAGAATTTGAATCGTTGGCTTATTTTATTTATTATATGCGTACATGTGTGAATGATATATGAAAGTAAATGATTCGTGGCACCAATAGTTAATTTATCAATCGTATTGTCTCAACAGGCAAAAAATACAAAAGTCTCATCTTCCTTAGCCGCGTTAACAATGTCGCTATACTACTGCCATCCGGTAAGTATTTGTTCACAACCAAATAAACGAGGAAGAAGGAATTTTATTTTATGTCTTGGTCAGCAGACTCAGCGCACGCAGACCAGGCATTTCTTGGAACTTCCTCCTCCGTCTTTGGACCGACCGCCCTTCCTCTCCGAGCCGTTTCGCCTCGAGCGCAACGGACACCGCGACCGAGCGGCGAGCCATTTCTTTATGTCGCCATTTGGAACCTTCGTCTGCCCCGCCAAAAACGATTCTCTTGCTCGGTGGTGTCAGCGTCTCGGCATGGCATGGCGTGCGGCAGAGTCCCCTGACATTGTTGTCCGTTCCCTTGAGCCCCGGACTGCTACCGTCCATTTGTACTTCACTAATTACGATGACGCTTGTGATGATAAATTAATATTACTACTAGGATAACACAACAAGATTGACACATGGAGCAGCTTGTTTGAACGACAAGCAAAAGCACTACTACTGCTAGTTGCATCAAGTTGCACGAAAGCTAACGCTGATGATTATATTTATAGCTGCTCTGATGAAGCGTGTCTGAACTTGTTAACCGATGATGCAGGTCGAGTCCGAGGCCGAGGCGACGCGCGCGGCGGCGGCGCCCGTGCTCACGCCGCCGCTGTCGCTGGAGGGCGGCCTCGCGGCGGAGCTCCGGCCGGCCAACCTGGTGCAGCGGGTGCTCAGCCTCTTCCGCAACGTCCGCCCGGGGTCCGACCTCTCGCACTTCCAGGTAACGAATTCGAACACTGTCAATTACTTAGAAGCGCCTTGAAAATCAGCATGGTTTGGTCTCGTTTCGAGGCTGGTAGAGGCGAACTGGTAGTTATGGCGTTTCCTAACGTGCGACGGTGCGAGAGCGAGAGGTAGTTGACAGTGTTCAGGATCGTTCCAAGTTGCTTGTAGAAGAGGACACGAACGCATCAGATCGTGTCAACACGGTTACACGGGGACGGATTATTGTTTTAGTTGGTCCTTTTCAGGCACCTAAGCGTAAGGTTTTTTTTTTTAGTGTAATAGAACTGGCCCTAATTCACAATGCAATTTCATTTTTATCACGTGAACGAGTAGGTGCAAGCAAGTTGAATCGTTTAAACCGACAAACGAAATGACCCGTTTAATTTCGTTGCGAAAATTTCAGCTGCCGGCGACGTTCAACCTGCCCAAGTCGCAGCTGCAGCTGTACGGGGAAACCGTCTACTGCTCCGGCGAGGACCTGCTAAGCCGGTGCGCCGAGGGCAAGGACAGCCTGGAGCGGCTCACGTCGGTGGTGGCGTGGAGCATCTCCACGACGCGGCCGCCCATCTTCGGCTTCGCGCCATACAACCCGGTGCTCGGGGAGACGCACCACGTCTCGTCCGGCTCGCTGAACGTCCTCCTCGAGCAGGTCTCGCACCACCCGCCGGTCTCCGCGCTGCACGCGACCGACGCCCGCGGCGACGTCGAGCTCGTCTGGTGCCAGCACCCGGTGCCCAAGTTCCACGGCGCGAGCATCGAGGCGACGGTGAAGGGGAAGCGGCAGCTCCGGCTGCCGCGGCTCGGCGAGACGTACGAGGTCGACTGCCCCAACCTGCTCATCCGGCTGCTCCCGGCGCCGTCCGTGGAGTGGGCGGGCACCGTCCGCGTCGTGTGCAGGGACTCCGGGCTCGAGGCCGAGCTCAGCTACTGCCGCAGCTGGTCCTTCCTCGGGATCGGAGGCGACCCGCGGTGCGTGAAGGGGAGAATCGTGCGGTCCGGGACAGGCGACGTGGTCTGCGAGATCGATGGGCGCTGGGACAGGACTGTGTCGCTGAAGGACGTCAAGACCGGGAAGGTTTCGGTTTTGTACGACGCCGGACGCGCCGTCGCTAACCTCAGGACGCCGGTGGCGGAAGACCCCAAGGTACGTACGTGCGCGCCAAATTTCTGTCCGGCACTTGTGACATTGTTTCAGTCTGATCAGAAATTTATCGACAGTTCCATAGATGAATGTGCTCCGTGCTCGCTTTGATCATGCTATACGTGTATCGTCGCAGGGAGTGGCGCCGTCTGAATCCGCCGTGGTTTGGGGCGAAGTCAGCGAAGCGATTCTGAACAAGGACTGGGAGAAGGCTCGGCAGGCGAAGCGGCGAGTGGAGGACACGGCCAGGAGGCTCGCGAAGGAGAGGAACGAGAGGGGAGAGGTCTGGATGCCCAAGCACTTCTCGCTGTCTCAAGACAAGAATGGCAACTGGGAGTGCTCGCCGTTGGAGGCGTCGGTGCCTCCGGCTCCTGTTGTCGTCCCTTCGTCATGACAGTAGATTACTTGTAACAGATGTTATTATAATAAAAAAATCATTATTAAAGATGATGGTCTCTTTTTTGTCGACCATGGTTGATTAATTTTGTGAGATGTGATCAGAGCTCTGATCCCTTCAGAAAAATAATACTAATTATTTTCTCATAAGAGTGCCGAGGTGAGAAGTATGGAGGCATTATTTGGTGGGAGGGAGGCAGAAGATGAATTAACAAATGAAAATCAACACATCCATTTTCAGGTCTCCACCAAGAGACAGTGAAGAGTAGTATTTAAGTTAAAGACAATTCAGAGCATTGAGGAATAAGCTTTGGTGCACAAAGGTAGTGATCAGAAGTCACTAGGCTAGAATAGCTCTGGACATCGCACAACAGTAACGGCTCACAGCCCATTGAAAAGCAGGTCTTCTCGTCTTTGTCTTGCAAAGTTATACAGTACTACGGAGTACTAAATAAATAATTTTCATGCCCCATTTCATGCTGCTGCTTCATCAGTTACTCCATCACCGCCATCTGGAGTAGTAGGATCATCAACGATCGTGATGCCTTCGAGATCCAAAGGGCATCCAGTCATTGGATCGATAAGACGCCTGTCGCGAGGCCCGCCCTTGCATTCCATGGCTAACATTGGCGGTGGAGGTAGAATCCCTGCACGGAAGAGTATCCGTTCCACAGGATCTGATGGCTGTGCCCCAACTGATAGCCAGTACCTGCAGCACGACAAGAGCTATTTGAGAGTACTCGTAACAAAATAAAGCTGTTCCAGTGCATTCTTCATCTTCAAGCGTAACTTGCTGCAAATTAGACATGTACTATATATCTAAACACTCTCTAGCGTCCAAACTCCAAACATATATTTATTTTTGTACCTACTCTTCCAGTACATTCTTGTATCTTCAAGCATAACTTACTGCATATTGTGGACATGTACTATATATCTAAACACTGTCTCTAGAATCCAAACTACCAACATATATTTATTTTAGCACCTACTAATTAAAACAAGCACCATAAAGACACCCTGTAGGAAACCAAAGTAACAATGAACTACAAACCATTGTAACAGCATAATGCAGGTACAAGACTGGCAAGCTAAAGATGACACTTCAGCCCATCCCTGGTCTCCTCCTCGGATGCTCACTGTAGTCCGCTCTCCGACGCGCACAAGCCGTCACCCCGGTCGTTCTGTGAGGTGGTCCGTGCCGGTCGCCGCCCTTCTGTCCAGCTCTGCGGCCCCAAACCGGCAGACCCGCTTCTCCCGGAGCTTGGTCCTCAGATCCTAGCGGTCGAGGGCTCCTCCAGGGACACGGAGGCGGGCGGATGGCAGGTGGTGCACCGGCGACGTTAGCAGCGCCGCCCTCAAGCACCCCCTCCCCTTCTCACGCATGCTGCCAGGCCGGTGCCGCCGGATTTGGTCGGCCTTTGCTTCAACCGTCTTGGAGCGGACCATGTTGCCAGAGATTGTCGCAATGCCTCTCAGTGCCTCCGCTGCAGGGAGGAGGGGCACAAAGCTCGTGCCTGCAAGCTTCCTCGCTCACCGGACTCTGCAGGACCTTCGAAGCCTCATCGCCGCGCTCCTGAGCAGCGCCCGGCGGTGCGACAGACAGCAGGAGGGGCGGCTCAGCACCCGACGGGGACGTCCCCTCCCTCTTCCGGCAGCCTCACGCCGCCGGGTTCTTTGGCAGCCTCTACACCCCCGGGTCTCCTCCGGCTCAGCTTGCAGCCTCTCCCCCCGCGCTGGAAGTTAATCCAGCAGCCGGCCACGCCCCGGACTGCCTCCCTGGTCGCCCCCGTGCGGAGCTGCGTCTCCTCAGGCGCTCTTCGGCCATGGTCGCTGAGGAGGCGGCTCTTTCCAGGGCACTTGTCGCGATGGTCGCTGGGGCTCGCCCCACGGTGTCGGTCGCTCAAGTCAAGCTTCATCTCCTTGAGCGCTATGGCATTGGAGATGGTGCTGTGCAGGTCTGACGTTCCTGGCCTGATGATTTCCTCCTCTTTGCTGAGTTGGAGGATGCTTCGGCAGTGCTTCATGCGCCGCCACCGACGGATGCTCCTTTCACCTTATTTTTCGTCGTTGGAGCCGTTTGTCCCAAGCTTCGTCGTCTTCACTATATTTTAAGGTTTTTCTTGAGCTGGAAAATTTGCCGTCACATGTATGGGATCTAGAAACAGCTCAAGCCGTGGTTGGTTCTTCCTGCACGGTGTTGGCCGCTTTACCAGAGACGATGTCTAAAACTGATATGTCGTGTTTCAAGTTGGTCGCGTGGTGTACAGACCCTGCACGTATACCAAGGGCGTTGATATCTTGATCCCAGAGGATCCGAGCCCGGAAGAGCTCATTCAACCCAAGCAGGATGTGCTCTGTTATCATGTTAACATCAGGGTGGTCGACGTGCAGGATTACCATCCCTTTTCCGACTCTGATGATGATTCGGAGAGGTGGCCTCGTGGAGACAATGATGACCTTGATTCGAAGGGTGCAGATGGTATTCCTGGGTCGTGCTATACCACCTCGCTTAGGCCTCGGCTGAGGGTGCAGCGGTTTGATAGGCCATGCTCCTCGCGGCAGCCACAGCCGCCTCCGCCCCCTCCCTCGACTTCTCGCCACCTTTCACTTGACCCGGCATCAGATCTTTGCTCGGTCGTGGTGGCTGCTCCACAGCTGTGGGACCCCATGCGCTTTGAAGCCTCTTTGAGGTCGGCACAGTGGCAGTTTGCCCCAATGGGGGGTGTTGATCTTGGTCGCATGGGATGCTCTCCGGACCATGATGTCGGCCAGCGGTGGCTGCCTACTGCCGAAGAGGCAGCACCTGCAGGCCAGGACGTGCTAGCCTCATTGTCGGGGGGACCGCTGTCGATGCAGCTGCCGGCAGCTCCGTCGGCAATCCCAGTTCTGGAAGCAACTATATCAGACTAGCAGGCTGCAGCCATTTCGGCTGAGCATGATCTGGATGTGCCTTTGGTTGTCACACAAAGGGGCACCCCTCCGTCTCCCTCTCAGGTCGCCGATGCACTCTCATCTGTTGCAGGTTTTGCTTCAATGGTTCCGCGCCCTATGTTGTCGCACGTGCTGGAGTGCTCGCCTCTCCAACGGCGGCCACGCGCTCCGCCTTCAGAGGATGTGATGCCGCGCTGTAGCAGCCGCCTTGCCAAGAAGACCCGGTTGCGCACGCCGGCGTTAGCTGCCGCACAGAACGTGCTTATGAAGAAGCTGGAGATTGTGGCCGAGGAAGCAGCTCCTGATGCCGAAGCCTTTACCCAGTATGAGCAGTTGTTTGCGAATGGGCTCACTGAGCAGCAAACTGGTGTCCTTGCAAACCTTTTCTCTAATCATGTGCCTGTGCCAGCAGAGGAGGGTTTGGATGATGAAGACTATGTAGTCACGTAAGGCTTGAGATGATGGTCGTTCTGTATAGGTCGTTTGTATCTGTTTTTGATGGATTGTGAAACTATTATTGCATGGAATGTTCGTGGTCTTAATGTGATTGGTCACCGTGATGCTGTCCGTTGCCTGGTCTCCTTTGAGAGACCGTCCCTCATCTGTTTGCAAGAAACTAAATTAGAGGTTGTCTCTGATCGTGTTGTTTGTGACATGATGGGGCCAGAGTATGATTTCTCGTTTCTCCCGGCCACTGGTACGTGTGGTGGTATTCTGGTAGCTTGGAGGCCGGATACATGGGATGTCTCGCATGTCTCTTTGAGGCCATACTATTTGTGGGCCCGTGTTTGTTTACGGAGCTCTCAACAGGAGATGCGCTTGACTTCTGTCTATGGTCTTAGCCGCGACTGTGACAAGCCTCTGTTCTTAGCGGAATTGCATGAACTCCGCCAACTCTATTCTGGTGCATGGCTCTTGTTGGGAGATTTCAACCTCATCTACCATGCGCAAGATAAGAACAACACTTCTCTCAACCGTCGTCTTATGGGTCGCTTTTGTCACTTTCTTAATGAAGCGGCGCTTAAGGAGCTACACCTGAATGGTCGGCTCTTCACCTGAAGCAAAGAGCAGACTCACCCCACTCTTGAGCGCATTGATCGGTTCTGTGTCCCAGCAATGGGAGGCGATGTTCCCGAACAATCACTTGCAGTCACTCTCCTCCATCTCGGATCACGCTCCACTCCGGCTCCTTCCTGATGCATCTTTGTCTCGGAAGTCGCGGTTTCATTTCCAGGCAATCTGGATTCGGTTCCCTGGTTTCCTGGAGGTTGTTAGAGGGGCGTGGCAATGTCCCCTGGTCGACGCTAACCCATTCCAAAGGCTAGAATGGTCCTTCTGAAACACAGCCAAGGTGCTGAAGAGTTGGAGCTCTAAATTTGTTGGATCTATCCGCATGCAGCTTGAGCTTGCCCACGAGATTGTGCATCGCCTTGAGATGGCACGTGATCGGCGACACATGGCCGCACATGAGGAGTTTTGTAAAAAGCTCATGCTCAAATCTCTTAGTCTGTCATCTCTTTAGCGCTCGGTAGTGCGGCAGCGGTCAAGGATACTTTGGATGGCCGAGGGGGATGCACATACTCGGTTCATCCACTCTCATGCAAATTATAGGCACAAGAACTTTATCCACAAGCTGGTGCATGAGGGCGTTTCGGCCACTTCGAAGCAGGACAAGGCCGCCCTTGCCCACTCCTTTGACCGGTTGATTGGAAGCCCGGTGGCACGGCCTCATACCCTTGATTTGGAGAAACTTGGCCTTCCGAACCTTGATCTTCGGACGCTTGACACAAGGTTCACGGAGGAGGTATGGTCCACCATCTCGTCGCTTCCCTTCGACAAGGCACCAGGTCCCGATGGTTTCACTGGTCGTTTTTTCCAGTATGCATGGCCAATCATTAGGGCTGATCTAATGCTCGCCTTTGATGCCTTCTGGAGGATGGATATGCGGAATCTCCATTCCGTTAATGATGCCCTGCTCGTCCTGCTGCCCAAATCAGCGGACGCCCTTGATGTCAAGGACTATCGGCCCATCAGTCTTATCCACTGCTTCGGCAAGCTTATTTCGAAAGTGTTGGCTAACAGGGTCGCGCCACACCTTGCTAAGTTGGTGCACTCGAGTCAGAGTGCTTTTGTGAAAGGTCATAATATCCATGATAATTTTCTTTTTGTCCAAGCTTCGGCGAGGGCACTTTATGCGAGACGGGTCCCATGGTTTCTGTTGGAGGTCGATATCTCCAAGGCCTTTGATTCGGTAGCATGGTCTTTCCTCCTGGAGGTCCTCCAACATATGGGTTTTTCACGCTACTGGAGGGATTGGATAGCGGCTCTCCTTTCCACTTCCAGCACGCGAGTGTTGCTCAACGGCGATCCTGGGAAGAGGATCTTTCATTTCCGGGGTTTGCGCCAAGGTGATCCTCTCCCCGATGCTGTTCCTCATGGTGATGGAGGCTCTCAGTGCAATGTTGAGGAAAGCAGATGAATGGTCACTTCTCCAACTGTTGGGAGTGCGGAACATTCCTCATCGGGCTTCGCTTTATGCGGATGACCTCATGGTGTTTGCCTCTCCGATTGGGTCGGACCTGCAGCTTATCTTGACCATCCTCTCGCTTTTTGTGGGAGCTTCGGGCTTGGCGACGAATCTGCAGAAGTACCAGATCACTTCGATCCGGTGCTCAGATGATGAGCTTCAGCTTATTTCGGGCCTGTTCCCATGCTCGGTGGCTGACTTTCCCATCCGCTACCTAGGGCTCCCTCTTTCAGTGAAGAAGCTACCTAAATCCGCTTTCCAGCCTCTGGTCGATAAGGTGGCTGACAAACTGGCATCTTGGAGAGGCAAGATGCTGAATAGGAGTGGTTGACTTGTTTTGATCAAAACCACCCTCTCCGCGATTCCGATCTACACCGCTATTGCACTGCGGCTTCCGCCTTGGGTGGTTAAAGCTTTGGACAAGCTTATGAAGGCGTTCCTATGGGACGGCATTGATGTGGTGAAGAGTGGGAAATGCCTAGTCGCCTGGCGGCAAGTGCAAAGGCCACTGCCATTGGGTGGTCTTGGCATCCTGAACATTGACATGTTCGGATTGGCTCTTCGTATGCGGTGGCTTTGGCTTCAACGAGTTGACCCAGCTCGGCCTTGGGTAGGGCTCCAGCTACCTGTAGATCGAACCGCGGAGTGCTTGTTCAGGGTTTTCACCTCACTTCAGCTTGGAGATGGACAGTCGTTTCTGTTCTGGTCGGACCATTGGTTGCATGGCAGTTGCATATCGGATTTGGCGCCTAACCTCATGTCCATTGTCAAGTCCCGCACTCGCCGGGTCAGGTTGGTCGTGGAGGCACTGCCGGATAACTCTTGGGTATGAGATCTAACGGGCGCTCTCACGGTGCAGTGTCTCATCGAGCTTCTTCGGCTGCATGAGCTTCTCCAAGGCCTCTATCTTGATCCATCGGTGGAGGACCGTTTCGTTTGGAACTGGACTTCATCGGGTGTTTTTTCTTCGAGCTCGGTTTATCATTCTCTTTTTCTTGGGGAGTCGGCGGTGCTTGAGGCGGCACAACTTTGGAAGACTCGGGCACCAAACAAATGCCGATTCTTTTTGTGGCTTGTGTTGCTTGATAGGTGCTGGACTTCGAAGAGGCTGCAGCGGCACAATTTACCGAACTCAGGTCCTTGTGCTTTGTGTAGCCAGCACAAGGAGTTCATGGACCACCTCTTTCTTTCATGTGTGTTCAGCAAGGAGGTGTGGTTTCGGGTGCTTCGGCGTTGCGGTTGGCAGGCTTTGTGGATGGGGCAAGACATTCGTTTTGTGGATTGATGGCTCGCCAATTGCAAACATGTGGCCATGCCTCGGAGAAAGGCCTTTGATTCTCTTGTTGTTTTAGTTGTTTGGGTTTTGTGGCTTCAGCGGAATGACCGTTTGTTTCGTAATCATTCCTCCCTCGCGTTTGCAGTGGCAAACAGGGTTTTAGATCTTGTGAGGTTGTGTGCTCTAGCCGGTCTGTTGGACTAGTCGCTCTTGATGAGCCTGTAATTATCTGAACTGTTGTATTTCTCTTCTATCTTAATGCGAAACGCACTACGCGCGGTGTTGAAAAAGATGAATGCCGCTTGGCATGGCGGTCGACTGTAGGATACAAAGGGGTAAGGTGCATTTTATGGGTACCCTAAATCATCATTTGGACTTGAGTTATGATATTAGGTACTAAATGTGATAAATCTGCTGTAACTCATGAAAATGTCATGTACAGGTACAGTGCTCTATGAACTAGAATTCTTAAATTAGGATAAAATGTTCAAGCTGGTCGCTATCCATTATCCCCCCAAAAAATGATGTCAAGTTGATGGGCCTGAAAAGGGTAAGTAATTGGAAACGTGGACTAATGGATTGAAACTTCTTCACTTCAAAGGATTTATCCTCTGAGGAATTCGACAGCAAAGGTTCAAAATTAGGCTCCAGAACTAATGCTAGGCATTAACACATCCCATGTTCTCGAACAGCTTGCTTACCACTCCCTCCGTCGAGAAATGTTAGCGTTTCTAGATTTGGTCAAAGTCAAAGAGTTTTATTAACCAACCAGTCTCCATCATCGGCTTCTGTAACAAAAGGAACACACAAAGGAGTAGGGAGTACTCACTTCACCCTGTCGAATTTCAAGCCCATCCTCTTGCCACCGTCCTTCCCTGCAAACAGCAAGCACCACAGAATAGCACAATTATTATTAGACCCGTCATTGTCCGCAGTAAATGGTTCCCGACAGAGTACGGAACACCCCGTATTGTGAAACTAACTAATCGACTCACCCACATTTCGACGGCTACACTAAAAGCAACACACGATTCCCAAGAAAAAATAATCCCCACACCGAGAATATTTGGAAGAAAGCATCGCTACGGAGGCCGCGAGTCAGCGCCCATCGACAACAGGATCAGATTGAGGAGCTAGGACTAGATGAAGCTTGAGAAGAAGGAATAGTGGCCCCTAACCAGCGGAGGATAGTACCTGGGAGCGGGTCGTAGTACCCGAGGACCTCGAGGTGCTTGCCGTCGCGCCGGGAGCGGCTGTCGGCGGCCATCAACCGGTAGAAGGGCCTGTTCCGGCAGCCGAAGCGGGCCAGCCGGATCCGCACCACCATGATCTCTCCCTCTCCTGAGTCCTTTCTGCAACGGAGATTGGGGAGGCGAGGGTTTACGGAGGATGTTTTTTTTAAGAGAGAGAGAGAGAGAGAGAGAGAGAGAGAGAGAGGGGAGAAAGAAGTAGAGGCCTTAATTGGGCCTTTCAGTCGAAGGGGCTGTGGGCTCACATTTTCATTGAAAAGGCCGGTGCAGAATTTCGGATAGGCCGCTTTACGCGATATCCCCGTTTCCTAGGCCCAAAATGGGATCGCGATCCAATCTCAGCCTTCTCAGATAAGCGGAAACTGAGGCCCGTTCGACCGATTGCACAAATTCTGTGGGCTCAACCTGGAGGGCTCCGGCCCATGATTTCTGTGCGTTGTTACAGGCTCTTCCATCCAATGAAAAAGAAATCGCTCGTGGATAAAAGAAAGAAAGAAGAAAGAAATCCCTCGTGAGCTCACCATCTGCCGCCTGCTGCGCGCTTACTACGTTCGTCGGCGCCGCCACACGCCGCCCCGCCGGCCGCGCACGAAGACAACGAAGCTAATCCTAATTCTTGCAGCATCACATAGGAGTATACCGTCACCTCCGAAGAGAGGAACCGCGACCACAAGTGGTGTCTGGTTGAGCGGCATCTCTGGCTCCACCAGTGGGTCCGTTCCAAACGGAGGATGGTACGTGTATCCAGGCTGAATCAGTCCGGTCCATCCACACTGGGCAGTTTTGTTTGGATTGAGAGTTGCCCGTTCCACTATGGCTGGTTACTTGGCACCGAAACATCTATCTATTTATTTTTAAAATATTGTTCGCAATTTAAATTTATCTATTTTCTCTATTTTTAAATTGTTATCATTAAAATACCAATTAAAATAATTAAAATTATTGTTTTAACGACAATAAATTAAAAATAGAGAGATTGTGCCCTCTCTGAAGCGGCTATGGGCATCCGTGGATGATGAAGCCGGGATGATACTCACTTCAGCCGTCTAAAAACGATCACCCCTGTTAGTTCTGACCTCCGAAAGCGCACCCGTTGCAACGTCGCTGCAGGAAACCGCAGCGACATGAGAACCGAACCACACTTCCAGAGTTTTCTACGTCGAGATTCCATTGCGATAGCCCCATCTGGTGTCCCAAAAAAATTGGCTGCCGGTGACAGAAAGCGACCGGCCGGCCGGTGACAAAATTCGAGTCCAGGAAACTGCGCTTAGTTTGGAGCTCCATAATCAAGCTGATCTAATTATTGGCACTTTCATCTGCTGATTAAAAAGCCCCCTGCCGGTGCGGTGTGTGAGGCTGCCATTGGCTGTCAACGTACGTAAGCGAACACAGCAGGCTGACCGAACCTGTCTTGATCCGGCCGGTGGCGATTGGCGACGCCATGCATGTTCTGTGGTAGCCCATGCGCGGCGGCGGCCCCTGTCGTCGCCTCACCGGCGTCACAGCATGATCCAGCCGCCCCTCGCCACCGACTGCTAGATGATGATTAGTTATAAAACGAAATTAAATAATGTTGCTATTGTTTATGCAGCGTCCACCGCAAAAGTTAAGAGCTGAAAGTTGAACGCGTAACTAATTTATGCATAAATGGGGAAAACATTAATTCGTGCGAAAAAAAATTACTGTTATTTAGTGAAATCTACAATGAAAAAAATTGGCGAGAAGTCAGCTGGTAATTATTACTGGAGAAAGCATTTCGCGTGGATATCTGTTATGCTAAAATTACCATATTTCAGTTGCATTCATGGTCATGCATGGTTAAGTATAAATGCCAACTAAATATGGGTTGTGGACCTGGCATAATTTCTTTAACTTAATATATACCGTGACAGTGGCGGAGTTAGAGGTAAAATGCAGCGAGGGGCCGACTAAGTAGATCTAAGATTAGTTGGTACTCTCACTTAGTAATTAACAATAAAAATATGTTTACTATAATTTAATAAACATATTAACAATGAAAATATATTGACTGCTCTTACATATTAAGTGCTTCTCTTTTTTTTGTGTTTTACTCTTCAAATGCTTAGGTGTTCAACAATTTTCACAGGTCAAGAGAAGAGGGGGCATGGCCCACCCTGACCGACACTTAGCTCCGCCTATGTACCTTGATGAAATGCCCCTGAGTATTGATAATTCAAATGAATATGTTATATTGGAACTAACCAGATAGGACAGGAAATAAATGATTGCGCTAGAAAAACAGGAGTGATGTGCACATGATAGCATGATATAGTTGTACGATGCCTGTCAGCTGCTTCTGAATTAGAATGAAGACTCATGAAGAAAAGATTACAGAAACACTTCACAACTAATGTGTCTGCACTAATGCAGATGTGTTAAGGTCTAACTATGTACTTTATCTGTTGCAGCAACAACTAATTTTGCTCCAACGAAACAGTAACAGCAAAATTTATTCTCTGGTAGTAGATGGCTGTAAAAATGGAGCACATGGTCACTGAACAACAGAACTGTAAGAATTTGTTTCGGTCCTGTAGTATGCCTTTGCAGGCCAATGCAAAGTCAATGATTGGAATTCATGAAAAAATGGACTCCTGTCGATACAAATGCCACGAACTGAGTGAACTCTCGACCAAATCTTTGTACCATTGTCGAGTCAAATGGTCAAAACCAGAGAGAGGTACACGTCTGCGAACAGTGGCTATAGTCAGCTCTACCATGCTGAACAAGATGAATCCAACTAAGCAGATGACAGGTAGGACACGCACAGTACGTGTAAAAGTTCAAACACGTTTCCATGACGCAGCGTAGAGTAGCGTTTCGACCCAATACGCCGGTGAAAGAAACGTCCAAGTTAATTTCAGAGACCGACAGCTGTCTTATCCTAATTATCGGTGAGCCCGAGCTTAATTATTAGCCTCTCCCTTTCTTGGCAGCCATCGAGTTAATCCACTAGCAATGATGTTGCTCCTATTTAAATTAAATACGCGATATGGCGGCTATAAATCGCATGCAAAATCGTTTGCCAGGTCAGCGGAGAGCGAATGAAGCGTTGCGAAAAGCAAGCGATGAAGCGGTACAAATTAATATCAGGAAAATCTTCAGAAATTCAGTTGACCGCGCAAAGTTTGGCTGCTAACCTGGTCGACCTTTCCCCAACCCGTGGACGGAGAGCAATATGCTCCGAATATTACCTGCGCGAGCCAGCAGAATTATTCGAGCGTCGCCGTCGGTGAGCTGGAGAGAGCACCGGACCGAACCGTGCCGGAACTTGCGGCTCGTTTCGTCCGGCGATGTGAACCGGTCGTCTTGCTCCGGTGGTCAGGCGATCGTGTGTGTGGCCGGGATTAACCTTGATATCAGATTTTTTTTTTACTCTCATAATTTAAATCTGCCGTTTATAAAAAAAATCAGATAATTAATCACTAAAACAAGCAAGATTATCGCTTATTTTCACGGGTAAACACTTATAAGCGGAAATAAATATGGCCTAAACGCCTGGATGAGACGAACCAGAGAACCAGGGACTAGTGTGCGATGCCGTACGGTTCTTACGTCGTTTTAACTTCTTGGTGTGATTACAAGTAATCTGCAGGGATGCTAATCAATGGCTGCTTAGCGTATTGGTATTCGTCTCCGCTTCTTGGTGTCATCTGCTCCAACGACGCCGTTGAGATGGTCCTACTGTACTAAACAACCATTCGCAAGTGTGATCAAATGTCGTTGAAGACAAAAAGGCATATCCTTTTATTCAGGTTGGTATTAAAGTGGTCCTGGTTGATGAATAATTTGTCAGTCATATAAAAGCAGGCAGCTACGTTGCCTGATTTTGAGGCCTTTCAGCATCAACTGCAATGACAAGAATGCATGAACTACTACCAATGGCATTCAAGTTTTTAATGGTTGATATTGTTTTTTCTCAAAAAATAAAGATGGCGTACACTACCAAGTATATCAAGTTTGTCCATCGCAATGAAAATTCATTGCAGTAACTGTAATGGTGAAAGGATAAATCATAGGATCATCGGTCTTAAAATTTTTTATTTGTTTTGTTTTTATTTCATTCGTGAAGTGCTTACAGAGTATTTCGGATCAAATGAACTTTCATCCATCTGAACTATAAAATTGGAGTAGAATACATCATCCATCTAAACACCTCTTCACAGAATCACATCATGCCAACATAAAGAATACGGAGCATAATGCTAGTATAATTTTTTCCGCAGACAAGAGAACAAATAAAGCAGCTAATCTACTTAGGGTGCGTTCGGTAGACAAAACTGCGGCTGCGGTGGTACTGACATTGATTTGTACTGTCGCAATAAGCAGTGGTAAACAGTAAACCGCGTAGCTATTGAACCGGTTACCAAGCACGGCAGCCATCATCTTCCTTATCTAAAACCAACTACTTCCAAATCGAGAACAAATTCTCGAATTCTTCTAGATTCTCTCTCCTTATATAAACAGAAAATAAGAAATTCAAAGCAAAATAAAAAGGGTGTGTGTAGTAGGAGAGAGAGGGGCTAGAGCCCAGCCAACGTGAACCGTGCCCCTGTCCCTGTTCCTCGGCTGCCAACCATCAAGGCGGCCAGGTCAGGCAGGTTTACTCTCGGGAAAATCGAAAAAATCAGGTAAAAATTATTTTAAATAAAAAATTTAAAAATTAAATAAATTGCTACAGTAAACTAAGTCTGTTACCGGTTCGTTGATCGGTTTTATCGGTTTTTATGGTTTCAGATTTTAAAATTTAAAAATCACCGATTAGCCAACCAGTTTTTGATATCTCGAAATTTTTTCAAATTTTTATTTTTTAAATGTTTTTTAAAAAAACGATCATCTAATAAAATCAAACCGAATAGATTTTATCAAAAACATAAAAATTGACCGAACGGTTTTTGTAAACCTGGTCAGGCCGCCCTTTCCGGCTCTCCCTCCTTCCCAAGCCCCGTCCCTGCCAAATCATCATCATCCTTCCCCAACAGAACGAACACCATTCTCGCGTGCAGAGAAGAGGAGACGAACACCGCATCCTTCCAGACCACCTCCCCCATCTCCCACCAAACACTCCAAAATTCCGATCTTTATTCCAGAAAGATTCTCCTTTTCTTGGCCGAAACAGATACGCACAGCTATACATAGCGTCCGGCTGCCCTCGCGGGCGAGTTCCGGGCTTCCCTACAAGTTGTAAATCGGATCGGAGGGAGTCCGAATCGCCTGAGACTGAAGGCGGGGGCATGGCGGAGGAGGAGAGGCGGCGCTTCCGGAATCTGCGCGGCGTCCGGTGGCGGGTCGATTTTGGCATCCTGCCGTCGGCGCCGGAGGCGTCCGTCGAGGAGCTCCGCCGCGCCGCCGCGGACTCGCGGAGAAGGTGAGGTTGACATGTGCTATGTGCCTGCGCGGCTGCGCGTTGAGCTTTTGGCGGGAGGAATCTGTTCTGTTTTCTGGTTCTTATCGATGCCTCTTCGCCGACTTTTTGTGCGGTCTAGGTTTGATTTTTCGTGCCGTTGGTATTATATTTCCACTCTCCGATGAGTATGATTAGAAAAGCTGCCTCTTTTAAGGAAAAAAAGGCAATTATTAAGAATTAATGCTGGCAATTCGATAACATGTTTCATGAAATAACTTGTACTACTCCGTAGCAGATTAGTATATTTTCCTACTACCTGATTTGGATCTTGTTGTGCCCATTACAATGCGTTATACATTTCATGGGATGGATTTTTTTATTTATTATAGAAATTACAGCTGAGCTCTACATATGATTGGAGCAATGTTTCTCTACACTGAATTGGATCGGGGCAATAATTTCTTCTTCTTGCCGCAACTTTCATCTATATTTGGCTGGTGGAACGATTCTCTATACTGAAGAAGATCTTATTCAATTCTCCTGTTTCTTGTAGGTATGTTAGTTTGAAGCGACGCCTGCTGGTAGACCCTCATCTTCCAAAGGAAGAGGACAGATCATCCAACCTTGTTGTTGACAACCCACTCTCTCAGAACCCAGGTATATAGCATAGTCAAGAATGTGCAATTAGAAATGGTAACGTGGAATTGTGATCATCGTCTTGTCCCAAATTCTTAGCAGCCTGAATATTGAAATACTGGCATCTATCATCAATATAGATTATAGAGGGAACTGCTATGATTTATTTTGCACGTCATTATGAATTTTCATCCATTGAGGCACCTTCAGATCAGCACCTCCTATATATTTTTAGTACTTTATATCTATTAAAAGCGTAAAGGTGTTTATGGAGCATATACTTACTTCTCACTGTTAAATTTACCTTCGTTAGCTTAATTATATGTTTTTACAAGAAGCAGCATAATTGCACCAGTAGAAAGGGATCTCAAGTCCAAATAATCAGTAAGAAATAATATGATGAACTTTTATTGTCGTAAAGGTGCTAAACGCTAGTAAAAATTTCTTGTTTTGTAATGCAGTTTCCCAAATCTTCATGCTTTAAACTCTGTCACCACTAGACAGTCAATTCTGTAGTACTCCAGGCAACGTATTTTTCTTAGTATGGTGGCTTTAGAAGTTAAAATGCAATAGTCTGCACATATTATTCCAGTGCTTAATGCTATAACTTCATAAGATCTCCCTCATAGTTTTATTTAATCTCCTTCGACAGATAGCAGCTGGGGGCGTTTTTTCAGAGGGGCTGAGTTGGAGAAGACTGTTGATCAAGACTTATCTCGACTATATCCAGAAGATGGTAGTTACTTTCAAACGCCTAATTGTCAAGCCATGCTTAGGAGGATATTGTTAATGTGGTGCCTTCAGCACCCAGAGTATGGATATCGCCAAGGTAAGCTACTGTTATATGCGTAATTATGAATGCTTCTACATATCTAGCCTTAGCACCGGATATGTTTATATTCTCTGAGAAAGCCTCTTCAGGAGAGGAAATAATCTGGAACCACTTATATTTCATTATGGTAGTAATGTTAACTATTTGAACAACACTTGAGTTGAAAGTTGAATATTATGACACATAAAATCTTATATGGAAAAGAAAGCGGATAACTGAGTGTTTTACTATATTAACTTAAAATCTTTTATTGTGATAAATTAAACCCTGGTTGCTGATATTAAAATTTGCCTAAATAGTTTGTCCACATGATTCAGTAGCTTTTCCCATTTTTATTTTGTGTTTGATTGCCAATTATAGAATGATTTATGGACTATTATTTCATAGGTATGCATGAGTTATTAGCTCCCTTAGTTTATGTTCTTCAAGTTGACGTCGATAAATTATCGGAAGTACGTAAACTCCATAAAGACTGCTTCAATGATGATTTTGATGGAGTGCCTTTCCCGGACACGGATATGGTTTTCAGTTATAAACCTAGAAAGGATTCAAAGTGGAGTGCAGGAAGTGACACTGATAATGATTCTGTGAGACCTTCCAAAGTTAACAGTCTTGATGATCTTGACCCAGACATGAAAGATATAATTTTACTTAGTGATGCATATGGAGCTGAGGGTGAACTAGGCATTGTGTTGTCCAAAAGGTTCATGGAACATGATGCATATTCAATGTTCGCTGGTTTAATGGATGGAGGTAACGGAGTGGTTCGGATGGCGGAGTTTTTCTCTGCGTCCAAGGTTGGATCTAGCTCAAGTCTACCGCCTGTCATTGAAGCTTCATCATCTTTATTTCATTTGCTCTCTATTGTTGAGCCATCTCTTCATAACCATTTCATTGAACTGGATGTGGAACCACAATATTTTGCACTTCGTTGGCTGCGGGTATTGTTTGGACGAGAGTTCTGCCTTAGCGATCTATTGGTAGTATGGGATGAAGTCTTTGCTTATTCTAATGATATGCTGCTTACAAATGGCGAAGAATACAATTTTAGGATACTTTGCTCATATAGAGGGGCATTCATTGCAGCCATGGCAGTTTCTATGCTTCTTCACCTTAGATCATCTCTTTTGGCTACTGAAATCAATACATCTTGTCTCCAGAGATTACTGAACTTCCCAAACAATGTTGATGTGCAGAAACTAATTGAGAAAGCCAAATCTCTACTGTCCATTGCCATTGATGTGAACATCTCATCTCCACCCTCTATATCAAAAAAGAATGACTTCGAGTATGATAGGGTTCACAGCAATCTTACTACTTCAACTCCTCCAAGAACTCCTTTACACCCATTGTCTGAGAGTTACTGGGAAAAGCAGTGGAGAAACCTGCACAAGGACGGAACAGCTCCCAAGGAGATTGAAAAAGGTCATTCATTCAGCAGATCGCTTAAGAAATCTTTGAGCCAAAGGCTTGGTTTATCTAGGGCTGAGTCAGATCCTTCTCCAGTGAAAGTTGTCAGCATGAAGATAGACACTAAGAATTCAGTGAGGCGGTGCCTTTTGAATACTTTCTCAGATGAAGTAATACGTTCTAAAGAAGTTGCTGGGAAATTTCAGCAAGATAACTATACTATTGTCTCAATTCGTGAGGAGCCACTTGTGACTTCTGAAGGGCCCTCACAGCTAAATGCAGATGCTGAAGGTTCAATAGTACCAGTTGAACCTGCTGATATGAGTGAAACACAAACCACAGAAACATTTGTGGCCGAAGCTTGTTCCAGTGGTGAGAACTCTCCTGTCTTCTATGCGGCTAGAGATGGTCATGAACATGAGAATAACCATGACAACCATTCTGAGAGGAGCAGCATCACTTCAGATTCGTTTGCTGGTGATAATGACAGGGGTGAGATGCCACAAGATGAGACATCCAGCAGTAACTGTGACGACAGAACAGTTTCTGAATTAGCACCATCTGATAAAAATTCAGGACCAGAAGGACCATCTGAAAGAACTGCGCCTTCAAATGAAAGAAAGCCATTCATCAGTAAACTACAATGGCTCTTGAAGTTCGGCCGGCCTTCAGGTGAAGGTAACACAGATTCGGGTACCGGTGAGGCATCAGGAGATAAGCATGGTGTTGTTGCTGCCATCCCTTCACCTTTGGATGTGAGTTCAGATAACTCAAATAGTAGCTTAAATTTGGCTCCTTCTGATAAGAAGGCCGTGGGCACACTCAAGAACATTGGGCAAAACATGCTTGAAAATATCCAGGTATTTTATTCAGCTGCTGCTGTTGCACTATCATGTTATTATTTGTTTTGTCTGGCAATACTTACTAGCATTTCCGTTTAGTGCGGACTGATAATATGATATTGATTGCAAATTCTATGTTAATTATAGGTCATTATCATGCCATCTTAGAGTAATGCATGTTGTGCTTGAAGTTTTCTGTTATAAAATGAAAATGACTGTATCTTGATTTTTCCATAATGGTATTGAAAACATGAAAATGACTGTATCTGGATGTAATGTACAGGTGATTGAATCAGCGTTTCAGCAAGACCGTGGGCATCCTAGCCCCATGGAGAACTTCCCAAACAACATTCTAGGAGGCAAAGGGCAAGTCACCGCCATGGCTGCTCTGACCGAGCTTCGCAAGATCAGCAATCTGCTCCGTGAGATGTGATCATGCAACGGTGTACAGAAGTCCGCCCATTCTTTCTCGATTCCTTAGCTCAGTTAGGGCACCTAGGTCCTTTTGTATATATAGATTAATTCGATTCAGCATGTAAGCATTGCGAGATGAGGGAATAAACTCTCTTCGGCATAAATGTCCGAGGTAGAATAAAAATAAATGTAATAAGGTCTGTCCCGGTGCATTAGCTTCATAATTCTGCTTAGCTGATCATGATCTGGTTCTTTTTGTTCTTATATTTGGTCTTTGGCAGCGGAATAAAAAACTTCTCCTTTTTGCATCCAGTGTAACAATATTGAAGGGAAGCGGAATTAAATAAATAGCATCATGCGATCAGTTCCCAGCTAGGCTGTTGCTTTCCTTTCACGCATAACACGCATGTGCTGATTCCGTCGAGGAAAATGATGACATGACGCCTTGCTAACTAATCAAGGAGAACGCCTTGCTAACTAATCAAGGAGAAATGAATTTGGCTTGAACGGGATCGGTGATCATCTCCTGTACGCCTCCTCTCCCGCTGTTGCTACCGAAACCAATCATTTCTGCGGGCTGGTGTGAGCGAGCGCGACGGCACCGATCGGGACATCGGGTCTCGGTTTCTTGTGCGCGTGCATCACGCTCGGGAGGTGTCGCTGGCGTCCACGGCACGGCGGCTCGACGCCGGCCGCCGGCGACGTGTCTGTGGCAACTGGCAAGCGACGTTACGCGCGCGAATAATCTGCGTGAGTGGTCCGGCGTTTTGTCTCCCGCGGAAGGGCGCGGCGGCGTCGTGGCGGATTCTGATGCGGCTTCTGTGGCTCTGGCTTTCCTGCTTCATGGAATCATGTGGCGGAGCCCGGCAGTCTTATCCGCTCGCTCACCGTGCAGCTGGGGCCTGGATGATCCCAGCAGAGAACTCGGCCTCGCAGGTCACGACTGACGAGGCCGCGCCAGCGCTTGCGTACGGTACGGGGTCGTCCGTGTCGGACGAACTGGCGAAGACGAGGAGGAGGACCTCGTCGTCCTCGGCGCGCCGTGCCCGCCTGTGGCCCTTGCCGATGCTGCTGACCGGCGGGGCCAGGGACAGCCATCCGTATCCGTGCCCTGCGCCGCGGCGTGCGGGCTCCCGCGGCGACGGTGGCATCGTTGCCATCATCGTTGTCATTGTTGATGCGACGAGCGAGTCCGCAGGCGCGGTGCTCCGACGACGCGAGCCGCGAGGTGACGGAGCACGACCCGAGCCGGGTGGCCGTACCGCGGGCCAAGGCGCCGCGAGTATAGGCCTGTCGTGGTTGCAAAATCTGTGGAATGGGCCTAAACTGCCTGGCCCAGTGGCCCGAGACCCTAAATTGGATCGTGGTCTAGGCGCGATACAAGTAATGGGCCGGGTTGGCGAAGAAGACTACTGATCCGGCCCATCCACTAACATAAGTCGGTAGTACAATCTTGGGCGGCCTCGCAGGTCAGACCAGGCACTGTCGAGCGTCACGGCGGTTGCGGCCACAGTGCTTAGAAAACATCGTAATTGTGTCACTTGCTCTGTAACACATCGTCCTCCATTTCAATTGTCTTCAGAATATCGTAATTTTGTGTTTTGTGTTTTTGTCACCAGAACACCGCAGATAATATTTTAAGAATATTGTATGGTGAAATTAGCGACAGCTAACAGAAATAAATCTGAGATTTTTTTTTTCAAATGCCTTTAACAGTCCGTTTTAGTAGCACAAAGACCATCAACATTGACATAAGAGGCAGCTCAATGGCTAAGAGAGAATTCTAGACTAGTTTGGATTGCCTTATACTAGGTGTCCAAGAATTCATCACTGTAAAACTAAAAAAAAAACATGCCAGGAAGCAAGGAAATATATATAAATATGAGAATAAATTGATATAGTTAATCAAGAATGTCGTGCTAATCATTTGAAGTACAATGCATGTTTTTCGCTGATGTCACCTCTCTCTTTAACTTTTCCCAAACTTCAAGACCCTTTTCATGCTTTTGCACATAGCATTTTGTAAATTTTTTATCTGCGCAGGCATGTATAGAGCTCAGAGCAAAATTAGGAGCGACCAAGCCCCTTTCTAGCAACCAATTGTACATCAGAAACCTAGCTTTGGTTCTCTCTATAGTAAATGATAAGCATGCGGGGAATGCAACCACAGCACTTAGGGGATATCCTGACTCACTGACAATGAATGATATCTTTGACTGAAGGACATTTTTATTCTGATTCAAAATTTGTGGAGCTGTCTTGACCATATTCACAACATCCTTGGGATCAAATCCAGACTTCACTAAAAAGTCATATCTATCTTGTAGCTCATCACCCTTACCGCGGAAAGCTTTAAGTGCCTTCGTCATATCATCAGAGCCTTCAACAAATCCTATGCTTTTCAGAAACTTCACCTTCGCAGTCATTGATGCCTGAGACCTGTCAATTTTCACTAGGCGGTTCAGCTTTGACCCAAGTGTGTAGTCCAGCAATTGATGTGGCTCATTCATTATAATCTTGCACAAGCGCTTCTTCCCTACACTGAGATTTGTAAGAATGCTGTTTGCCCTTTTCAGAGGTGCAGAACCAAGAATCGTTGCATTTGAAACTACAAACTTCTTGATATCCTCCTCGCTTACATCAAGCGTTGCTAAGAACATCACACCCCTTATTATGTTCCTTGCAAAATTCCTAGCCTGCACATTTGGGAAGTTCAAGAAAAGATTAGATAAATCTTCTTTTCTGGACCCTGCTTTTATCATGATGTTAACAGCTTTAAAAAGTGCCTTTCCAGAACCATCCAACAAGAAATCTGGGTTTTTCCTGATCAAGTTACCAATGACTTCCTTGTCGAATCCCATTTCACTGAAGAACTGAGGAACTGCGACCATCTTTCTCCAATTATACGACTTTTTTACATTTAAAAATTGAATTATCCAGTCTCGCTCAATGCCAATATCATCCAGCCATTGCAGGACTTTGAATTCAGTCTTTGGGTTACACACCAATATGACAGGACAAGAGACCACAAGTTTTATCACACTGGTCTTACTGAATCCTAGATTCTCAAGAGCCTGCAGCTTAGATTGAAGCACATTCTCACCCAAGCTAAAAACCTTCATAGTCTCCCTGTATATCCTCCCTATCTTAGTGCGGGTAATCCCATAATTGCAGAGGACATGGTAGTTATTCAGCAGTGTCTCGTTATCCACGAGAAACATGAGATCCCGAGGCAAGAAGGGCTCATACTCGCTCGGCTTGAGGCCAATGCTCTCCATGAATGGCTCAAATTCATTGATTGGGTGATAATTGAACAGACGCACCAATGCCTTAGTAACCCTTTGATCCCTCAACTCCTTCCTTTTCTCCTTTGACTTGAACATTGCCTCCTCGCTCCCGTCCACAGGATTCTTCATAGCATCCGTCACCATCTCAAGCAGATTGCTCACGAAGATGGGCGAGTGCTTGCTTATATGCTCAGCATCAAGAAAATTCAATCCCCGCGTAACATGGAGGTAATCCATGAAAACCTGCTGTGCAGCACGAAACACACGCATTTTCTCCAATTGTGCGAGTTTCGCTTCCTCCTCCACATCCTCCCCCTCATCCAAGGCTTTATACCTACGGACTGTAGGAGCAACTGCTGAATAAGGCCGCAACTGATACCCATAACCAATTGGTACGATCCCCCAGCCTGACGCGGTTGACGAGTCTTGAAAATGATGAGGTTCTCTGCGAAGCTCCCTGTGCTCCCCAACAAGACGAGCCCGAGGAACCCACCTGCGGCGAGCGGTTCTCAATGCACTGCGTATATAGCTGGTCATGGTAAAACCGAGCGGGCAACCAAGGCAATGGAGCAAGGAACAACAAGAAAAGCGCCAGCTTGTGACGCTACTCCACGGCGGCCATCGATGCCGCCTCCAATTACTCCTCAATGACCAATCTGCACGCAGAAACCAAACCACGAAATAAGTCAAAGCGGAACAGCGTTATCTCTCTCCATGGGGCGAAATGTTTCGTACCAGCAGGTGCTCGTAGCAATACGAGTCCCGGCAGACAACGCAGCGCTCGGGCGGCGCGGGGATCGTGCACGAGCAGCAACCAGGGATTGAGCTCCTCAAACGACCGGCGAAACGGCAGGGTTGAACAGTGATGAAAGGGGGGAGGTAGCTGCGTGACGGGGGAGGAAGCAGGCGCAGGGGGCACGCGGCGGGCGAAGCGGCCGGCGGCGGCTGTGGGGCCTGGGGTTTTGCGGGAACACCGGGGCGGGGACGGCGGCGGCGGGGCATGGAAGCAGCTGCGGGCGTTTGCGGATTATAGCCCAGGAGAAGTGAGCTCGTGGACTCCATTCCGTTGGGCCAAGCCGACGCAGCCCCACGTCCAGATCCAAACTCACTCGCAGCAGCCCACAGAATAAGTGAGATCGTAGAGTATTTTTATTAATAACCTTATTTTTACTCTTTTTAAAATAGTGATACAGTTGATTTTTAACTGCATTTTAGTCATTCATTTTATTCAAAAAATTCATATTTCAAATAAATTTAATGCTAAAGTGAATTAAAAGAATATATATTTTTATTATATTTTTTAAATAAAACAAATAGTCAAAGATAATATTAAAAATCAACTGTGTCTATTATAAAAACCGGAGGTAGTATTAAATTTATAAAACTAACAAGGAAATTTTCAGTTTTACAAAAAAATTAACAATCCATTCGTCCTGTCACATGGCGGCTAGGATGTAGATCTCCATGGTAAATCAAACAGGGGAATGTATCGTCTTAATTGGACGAAAAAAATTCTGAGAAATTGACGCTGTAACCTAACCATTTTCAACCGTTACAATAGAAATCTTGGTACAGTAACCATAAACAAAATTTTATACCGCAGTACTAAGGCCTCGTTTGTAAGGTTTTTTATCGGGTTCTCCATCAAAGCTCCCATTTGATAAGACTTTTTTATCAGGCTTTTTCATTCGCTTCAACTAAAATTATACCAAACAGTTTTAAAAAACCGTTTCTCTTTCTCTTTAAAAAAAAAAACAGGAGGTAAAACTACAAAAATATGACTTCGTGACTCCTTCGTCTATGTGGCATTTTTTTAACTATTTTTATAAATATAGAAAAACCCAAAAAAAACTGTTTTATCAAACTTTTTTAAAGAGCGGAGCCGAAACCTTAAAAACCTCTTTTTAAAAAAGGTCAAAGCCAGAGAAGTTTTAAAAGGAGCAAAAACCCTATCAAACAGAGCCTAATTCACTCCTCACATTTTGCTGAAACAATTTTCTGCTTCAGATTCCTCCATGTTTTTATTTTGATAGACCCACAAGGATACAAGGAGAAAAATGTATACAAGTTTTCTTGTCCTAACAACGAAACAAAATACCGAAGGAGTACGCCTACTCAGACCACAACCGGTATAAACATTACCACTGTATACATGAAGCCATGAATCACATATCAACGGAATGAACAGAAGATAACCAGTACTGCTGTATACATGAAGCCATGAATGGCTTTGATAACAACAAAAACAAGCACGCAAACTCACATCGGCATAAACAAATTAACACGTTATTTACAATAAACATTAACCGATAAACACAGTCCGATGCTAAACCCCTGAACCTCAGCGAAGTGCAGATAAAAAGCTGCTGTAACTGAAGTCCACAATAATACACCTGGGGTGAGGAGAGGAAAAAAGGAGAAGAGAATATTTTGTGTACAGCGCTTTCACAGTAAGAGCAACCCATGACCCGCCTCCTTCCTTCCTTGATGGCTTAAGAGGGCAGTCTCAAGGAAAAGAGGAACAATAAACAGCATATCGACCCTAAACTGCCCGACACTTCATGCTTTGGTCTACTTCTCAGCATGCCGGCGCTTGTGTCTCCTATGGGCATGGTTACCGTTACTGCTTCGAGGTCTTCTCTGCTTCTTGGTGCTGCACGGGCAAGAAGTTTCGAATCAGATTGTAAACCGCACTAAATGTGACGCTACTGATGATTAGAATTGGTATCATCGCCAAGAAACCTACCAGAAAGTTTCTACTAGGAGCCTGTATATAATAAAGACAGGCAGAACCAGCAAAGCAGAAGCCTGTGCAGAAAGATCAATGTTAATCAGATGACAACTAAGCTACAGCTTCTTAGTAGTAGATTGTTCATGAAAACATACCAGGAACCAAACTAATTCCTTCATCGCAAGTGATTTTGTTATCTCATGTTGGTGAAGATAATCCAAGATGGTTGCTTGTGCCTATAATGGAGAAGTAGTTGTATTTTTCACATCGGTATTAAAAAAAAGCTATAAATAGAACGTACACAAATTAGATTTCATAAACTTAATGAAATGGCTAAAAATTATGAGAGCACAAATTAATGACACCAGTAGGCCACAATATCTATTTTCTTGGCTATTACGCAGGAACATCTATCCAGGTAAAGACTATGTCTTCAATAACAATCTTTAGGAAAAGGATTGAAATAAGGGCACAACCAAACTACAGGTCCACAAGGAAACCAGCATGATACAGCTACAGGAAAAAGAAGAAGTAAAATCACAAGAGATGACTACCAGATCAAAATTATGACTGAGTGCTATTATCTACATAGCATTGGAGGCACTACTTGAAAAGGTACATAGATTGAAAAGAGCCACAAACCTGCCGATGGTAAGTGGTCGCTGACTCCAGGAATGACCCATATGCGTGAACTGCTCTTTTTGTGTATGGTTTAAGAGTAGTTCTAACTTTCTCCACATGTGGCTTCGTGACCTCAGCAACTTGATCAATGTAAGGTTTGGATACCTTCTTAGCTTCCTGGATCAACATAGTCAAATGGATGCACATCAATAACTCCACATAGCTATCATAAAACATAATATTACCATAATACCCCAAACTACTGCCTTCTAAGCACATGGTGGCTGCAATTGAGCACTTTCTGAAGAAAGAAAAAATAGCTGAAAGTACCTGGTAGTAGGGATGAGCAAACTCTTTAACTTTGACAATATGAGGTGTAACAGCATCCTTTGACGATTTGTAGAACTCCACTGATCTTGTTGACACCTTCAATATATATGGTTCTGCATTTTTCTTGAGGATAACAAAATTTTCCTTAACAGGAACCCATTTCTTCAATCACAAAAATGATACTGTCAGCATCAGTGAAGATAAACCAAAAGAAACTAAAGTTTATGGGCAATGAGTTGCTACCGTCTTAGCAGTCTCAATATGAGGCTTAGCCCATTTCTTTGCCAGTTCCGATTTTTCTGACGTCTGAAACATTTGATATGAACATATATACATGATGGCAGTGCTTGAAAAATAAATTTAGAAACTGTAATCAAGGGCTATACTATGAAGAGGCACCTTCTGCTGGAAATTCTGAATGGCAGGTTTTCCATGTTGATTCCAGTAACCCGAGATCACCTCCTGCACATAATGATTATGCAGGACAGTGAGAGGCATATAAGCAAATAAATAGACAAAGACACACATTTAATGGTTCCATTCTTACCACACAGTGAGCATATTGTGCTGCTAACCAGGGTGGCAACCATGCTCCATGAACCTTCAAAAAGAGTAAATAAGAATCATGAACTTTTGTAGATGGGCATAATGAAGAGAAGGAATAATCAAGAAAGCATGTGTTTTTCAGGGCATTATTTACAATAACAGGACTAGTTCACGCAGACAACCCACAGAACAGACCAAATCTATAATACTTATATAAGTGTCCCCGCTAACTTCATCCTCGATTAGTCACGTCATCCTTTTTGTCTAGGCCATTGGATCTCCAAAAGCTTTTCCATCCGAATCGTTCATCGTTTCATTTAATCGACATTTTCTCCTTCAGCCGGGCACCCCCACAGCCCCACCAGGATCACTTCCTTGGCTCCCACCGCCGCCTCCCATCCCCATCGCACCCTCAGTCCTCACCAAAGCCGAACCCCTTCCTCTTGGGCACCCCTTCCTCTTCCTGTGCCCGACGGTGCCTCCTCTCCCCTGCGCTGCCTCACCCTTAAGCGCCGCCCACCACGATCACCTCCTCGCCTCCCACCGCCGCCTCCGATCCCCATCGCACCCTCAGTCCTCACCAAAGCCGAACCCCTTCCTCTTCCTGTGCCCGACGGCGCCTCCTCTCCCCTGTGCCGCCTCACGCTCAAGTGCCGCCCTCGGCTCTTCCTCCCCCTCCCCCCGTCGCCCACCTTCACTTTCTTCCCCTGCCCCCGTTGCCCGCCTACCTTCTACGCCTCTGCCGCTCGCCGATGCTACCTGGAGGTGGCGTCGTCGCACTCCTCGAGGTGCCGAGCCTTCGGCGTCTACGGCTTCATAGCAACGAGGCGGCTGCCACGGCTCCAGCCTCCGCACGTGGGGCCTCCGCGAGGTGGTGGCCGATGGCTGACGCGCTCTCACAGACGCCACGCTTGCCATCCTCACCGCGTGGCATGAAAACCTTGCAGTTTCCAGATCGGGCCCGAACCTCTTTCGCATCTGCAGTGACGCCCTCCACCACATTGCGCTCTGCTGCTCGCATCTAAGCCGGCTGCGCCTCTCCTCCCCTACTGGTAACTCCTTTTTCATGGAAATGGTATCGGTAACAATCTTTTTAGAACTGTTACATCTATACATCTCTTGCATACAAACATGAATCAGATAAGTGAGTTGTTTGGATCCTTTGGTGACAATGAACTATCTCCTTAGCGTCTAGATGGTGCCCAGTGATTCTTGAAGCCAGATGGTATTTTAATTCCTTCTTCATACTGAATTTCTTTCGGGAGAGGCTATCGATTGCTAATGGATGTGTGTGTTGCTCACTGCTAACCGTAGCTTCCGTTACTGATCTCTGCAGGGCGTGTTCGTCGGTGGGAGCGTACGAGAAGCCACGCCAAGGGTCGTTGATCCAAGTCAGGTTACTGATACTATGCAATTGTATATCAACCACCATAGGTTTCAAACATTGGGTTGGTTGTCAGTTATATGTATCATTATATGACCGGTTACGTTTGTGAAGTGGAACAAATTTGTACTGAGAATTTTTTCCCTTTAGGATATTACCATAAGCCAGTAAATTCATGATGCTTTCCGTATGTCTTGCAGTTTGCTTCCTCCAACTACCCAGAAGGGTGAATTTACAAAGGCTTTGACAGGTACCCCATGGACATGAATTTAAAAAATGTCGTGTACTTTAGAATTTGTTGATGCAGATTACACTGCTCTAATCTTTTATTGGCGTTGCTGTTTGATTTTTCAATAGTTGGTTTGCTGTCTGATGTAGGCAGGGCAAGTTTCAGCTGAAAACAGATACGAGCCTATTTGAGATTGTAAAATGCAAGTCAAGTGTGTCTGCTATTGAGGTAATTCTTTTTAATTTGTGCCTTTCTTTTTATTTGCAGCTTTCGAGTATGCCTCACCTGTATCTCTACACCTCATGATTTTGATAATTTTGTATAATTAAGCAGCACCAAACAAAATATATGTTCAAATTGCTAAATATTCAATATGCATAAGAAATTTCCGAAGCCATTGAATTATATTTTAATATTATTTTCTAATTAATCATAAATTCTAGGAGCAACACACCGGGGAATCAACCATCACTCATATTAGATTTTGACTGTACTCACTGCTCTATGTTTTTGGGCAGGCAACTATGATCACTGCAGAATTATAGGCTCCCCCATACTCCATGTTATCTGAAGGTATGCCCCTTTTTTTTTTGCTCCTGTAAAAATGTCATTGCTTGACAAATATGCTTGCCAAATCACTTTTTTTTGAACTAATATAGTGTTTGAAATAAAAATGTAACATGTACCAAGCAAGTACTCTTTGTAGCTCCTCAGAGGATAGTGTTTTCACTTTAAATGTAGAGCTTCAGAAGCAAATCTGCTTTGTGGAGAAATAAAAATGACTATGTTCGCTTTCTCTATCTGATTTGGGCCTTAGATTTTGAGTGTGCTCACTGTTCCATGTTTTTTGCAGGCAACCATGAGAATCATAGGCTCCCACCCAATACTCCATTTTATCTGAAGGTATGCCCTTTTATTGTTTCTTTTTGTTTTTTATTCAGATTGTGTGATGGGTTCAAGTGATCTTACTCCGCTAGATATTAGTGGATTATTAAACTCAACAAACTTCTACACAATTTTGAAAAGATTGGTTGGTGTCAGTTGAAAGAGGAATGCATCAAGTTAAGATTCAGTGTTAAATTTTGTTGGGTTTTGGCAACATCTCATATTTCCTTTTCTCCAAATTGAAACTATCTATATGTATTCTGGACACATTACCTCTTGAAATATTTTAATCCTGCAACAGACAATCAATAGTGATTGTTGAAACAAGAGTTTTCTGTCATTTTCTCAAAGTTGAAGTTATCATTGTTGTCTAGAAACATGGATGAACTAACAATGGCACATTTGTTTATATAGTTTTACAACCCTGTCAATGTCATGACTTAATGTGCCATGCATTTTCACAAGAATAACCCAAAAGTGCTTTTCTGGAGGTTTTGGGTTCTGTACATGGCTAAGCAGGACACAGCTGTGCCCTTGGTAATTTATCTTTTGATACACATTCAAGTCTTAAGATATGTATTCAAAATGAGATCAAGAATTCTTTCAAAAAAAAGGAGCAATAAGATAGATATAATTCTTTGTTTTCGTGTATCAATTCTTATGCATCCTCAATTTATATGATAAATTATAATAGGTATAACTTCTTTGCTTTAAATATTTTTATGTTTAGCCTTTGTTGTATCAGTCATTTATAAGGAAAATTGTTACACATTGCATTGTATTTTTATATAAGTTCCCGAGGCAACGCACCGGGAAATCAACTAGTATATACTACAACCGTAAGCTCTTGTCTTATTACATTGTGACTATACTCATCCCTAACCCATTGAATAAAGCAAATGCACATTCAATAGCAAGTTTGATGAGGACATCATGTACATATTAAAGTTCTTGTCTGATTACCTTGTGACTACATTCTAGATATTATGCTGCTGAAATTTTCAAATTCGCATCAGGGACAACAGAAGAGATGATAGCAAAAATAAATCCCATTACCTCTGTCAGCAGATTTGACTTAGCTGTTGCTTCCAACTGCAGCCTCACCAATTCATCCTGCAAAGTGGCAGAAGAAATTCAGAAATATAATTTCCCACAGTACCACCAAACCAGGCGAGAAGTGCTTCAATAATTACAAAATACAAACCTCAGCAACTTTAAGAGCGCGCTCCGTCTTCTGGATTGTGTACTTTTGTTCATCACTTTCCTTTTGGATCTAGCATGAGCAAAATTGAGAAATAAGGAAAATGCAGACAAAGTATCTAAGTGTCTGTTATATTGAAAAATATTTTCATGACAGAGTCCTTCATATGATTTGAGTATACTTTGTGGTGTTAAAATATCTACAAATCAAATATCCGAAAACGTGGAGAAAGAAATAGTGCAAGACACTAAAAGTAATAAAAAAACACAACCAAAGCATCAGCACACTCCACAGATATGAAATAGGTACAAACTAAATCTTCGCTTAACTGACAAGGACTGTGCACTTACTGCCTCAAGCTTTGCATTCAGCTCTTCCACCTTCTTCTCGGCACTGTAAGCCCTAGACTCAGCTGTTGTTCCCTTGCTACTTTGTTCCGCAATATCCTCCTTGAGCTTGTCAATCTAGTATAGACGAGAAAATAAGAAATCACCACATATCATTGGCATGCTATTGTCCATGAGCTTTTATCTTCCATACCTGCTTCTCAAGCTCAATAACCTGGGCATTGGCCTTGCCTATCTGCTCCTCAGCAGCGACAGACCCCTTTGCCTGTACATGGATATCCAAAAGTGCATAATTATTTCTAAGAACACGACAAAACGATTAAAAGCATCCCGCACATAGATTGCATACTTGGAGGGAAGCAATCTCGCTCTGCAGAGAATCAATCTTCTTTATCTTCTCGTCGATGGCCTTCTCCAGCATTTTAATGGAGTCATCCTTGCTTTTAAGTTCCTGGGACCGATCTGCTATCCCTGACTCTGTAGCACAAAAAGAGTCAGATGGTTTTGGAAGGACCTTGCACACGAATTCCACTTCTATGACATATAAGATTGACATGAATTTTGGTCAGTCAGCTGATATAACATGTGGAGCTGAAGCGGCACAATTACCCAAGATAAAATTTCAGAGCAGGGTCATGAGTTAAATTTAAGAATATTCTTATGAGCACTACAAATTTACTGGTTTACTCAACTGAAAATGTCTGGATTTACCAGAGCATTAAATTCAAGTTAGCTAAGGGCGTCCGGTTCGGGCGAGCTGCATTTGGCAGGAATTTCAGTGCACTTCAATCCAGCGGAACAGGACAGGTTAACCCAGCTCCAGAACACAGATTCGACGTCTCAATCACCCTCTCCCAAAAGAAGAGGAATCTCGAAAGGAATCTAAATCACTGACCTAAGGTGGAGATCTTCGCCAGGAGCTGGTCCACCTCCGCCTTGAGCGCCGCCGCGGTCGCATCCTCCTCGGCGCTCGCGCCGGCCACCACCGCCGGCTCCTCCGCGGCCGCCGCCGCGACGGCGATCAGCACCGCCAGAACCGCCAAGAGGGGCCTCGAGATCCCCATCCTAGCTCCGCCACGCCGCCGCCGCCGCGTCCGATGCCCAACTCGCCTCTCCCGAGAGAGAGAGAGAGAGATAGAGAGCTTTGGTTCTAACGACGCCGCGACCGCGCGAACGCGTGCTCCCGCTCGTGTCGTGCCCCGTGGTATGATCTTTCTTATGATGCGCGGGGGCACGTGGCGGTTGGTTCCGGGAGACGACGCTCGTAACAATCTGAGTCACTGATCGGTGGGACCGAACATCGCTGTCGACGTGGGCGCCGTCCAGTACAGGTGGCGTACCGGTGTCGGCCACGGAAGCTGCGAGTGCGCGCGAGTCGTCACCGATCCTGGGCTTCCATGTATCGCCTCTTTTGTTGGTTGATCTGAATAACCAATCAAGCGACCAATAATATCGGCATTTTGGGAGGTGGGGGGTTGGGGTGGGGGGGGGGGGGGTGCATGCGGTCGATCATGCAAAGATCCCACTTGATCAGGAGTGTGCAAAGATCCTTTTCGCCCCAATTGATGAATTGTCTGAACATCCTTGTCCCCATCATGCATGTGATGCTAGCTGCTAATCACTTCTGAGATCATCAAAGTTTTGGGCCAATCTTGGTAAAAAAATGTATATATACGGGAACCGTTCCAATTCAAGTGAATTCCACCTGAAATTTGAAACGATTTTGCACCTGAAGTTTATCGAAAGTCCATTCCGAATATGAGCTCGGCACGCCAGAGCAGAAAGAAATCAGCCGGTGTGGGAAAAAGCATTCTTCCACATGGAAGAAATCTGGAAAAGCAGGGGGATGGAGTGCAAGTTCGTTCGTCAAAATGCGTTCGTCAACTTTTGAACTTTCAGAGAAAAGCCCGGCACGGACTTTGATCACTCGCGTTTTCTTATCCACCGCTTTTTCTAACAGCATTGCTTTTTATGCCGTGGGCTTTGACATTTTCCTGCCCGAACCGACAACTCGCCCGGTACCACGCGTGGACGACGATGCTGTGATTGAGCTGGGCCTCTCCCCGCCGTTGCGGGCCGGGCCGCATTGGCTGTTGCGGGACGAAGCTTAATGGACCTCTGTTGGGCAAAAAGAAGGAAAGGCTTCTGTTTCTCGGCCCCTACGGGCCCTGTTTATACCAGCCGGCCAGCCGGGCCTCCATGTCGGGCCGTGTGGACCCCGCACGGGGGCCTCCTGCTGACCGCGACAGGCGTCGTACGATCCTCCGCGCGGTCTCCCATGCACTTCACACGCCACTCCACTCCCCTCGACTCTCACTCCCCGCCGTCGTACTTGGCTCTGAGCACAGATCACTGGCTTAAACCCTCGTCAAACCCGCGGTTAAAAAAAACCCGGAGCACCCACCGCGTCGAGACGAGACGGCGAGCACGAGTGAGGCGTCGGTGCGGCGGCTGCGAAGTCGTTCCTCGCCGCGACCGTGAGCCGTCCTACCGGTGATTGAGGGACAACACCCCCCCCCCCCCCCCCCCCCCGGCGTGGCCGCCCGCCCGGAGAGGAACGGGGCCCTCGCGGATCTTGGAGGCATCTCGGCTCTCGCTGGCTTCGTGGTCGATCGGTTCCGCATTGGGAGCTGACAGGTATTTCGGCAGTACCTAGAAAGAACTTGATGCGGAGTTGTCAGACTTCGGATTTTGTTAGGATTTGATTCCGTTGTTCGTTCTTCGACCCCAATATGAACCCGCTCGGTCTTCTGTTCACCTGGCGCTTCGTGTGGTATTTACAGGCAGGTAAAACAAAAGGGAGGAAAGGGAGCGAGTGGCTTTTGGATCAAGGCCTCAAGGGTAGTGGGGGGAAAAGGGAGGGATCTTTTTGGCCCTTCTTGTCGGGGTTTAGAAGCTTCGGGTTCCATGGATTTCTTCAAGATCAAGAAGTTTGGGAAGGGCAAGAAGAGCCCCAGGGGTAAGGGAGAGTTACTGGAATCCGACGACGATGCCAACGCCGGGAATGTAGCCCCAGAGGAGGAGCAGACAGATGGCACCTTGGAGGACAATGCACCCGAGGCAGTAGAACCCGTGGATGGACGCAACGGGGCGGTTGAAGGAGGTGAAGAGGAGGAGGAGGACGACGACGATTTCATCACCAACGAGGTGAAGCGGAGGCTGAAGGAGATGAGGAAGAACAGCTTCATGGTGCTCATCCCGGAAGAGGAGTGCGCCGAGGTTGAGGAGGACGGGGAGGAGGAAGTGGAGGAGGAGGAAGGGAGCAGCTCTCGTGAGTGGGTGGAGTCGGATGCCGTTGACGGGTTCCCGCTGTGTGGGTTCGATTCGCTGTATGAAAAGTACTGCCAGACGATGCTGGTTTTTGATAAGATGATCTTGCAGCTCATGAAGGATCCAGGTAGAAGTTATGCCCACTTTGTAGATTTTTTCCTCATATATGCTTGCATTTAGTTTCTGCAGATGGATCCAAGTGTAATATGGCGTGTTAATACTTCTTAGTTGCCATCGTTCAGTTTGTGTGCAATTTTAATCACCTAACTTGTGACCAGCATCGTGCATCGCTAACTAGTAGGAAATATGCAGCCCCTCTTGTTTGGTATCCTGGAGGCTTAAAGAATATGTATAACAGTTGCCTCCCTTGTTTGGTGCAACAGTAGTTGCCGATTCTATTTTATTTTCTGGAACATAGGTATCAAGTTTAGTCCCATTTCTATTGAAATTTTAAAATTAGCCAATACCATCACAACCTGTTTAGCGCCATTCATAGGACAGGACAAGCACAATATTCGCTGCTCTTGTCGTCTTCCATGCACGGACCATGGACGTATTTATCAAGTTCATTCTTTGATGCTGAATTCCATCAAGGGTTACTCGTTTTTGTCATTTTTTGAAAGGCTGAAATTTCCCCTGGCCCATGTTTATTGTTTCTCTTATGTACCTGATTGATTGCTCTATATATACTTTGGCTTGATGAGTTAATTTCACTTTAGCAGTACCGTTTCTCCTGCATATTTAAATGCTTCCAGCTGTTCTTTTATGCCGCCAATGATTGAATTATTGAAATATTTCGTTTTTGCATGCTTTCTCTATCCTGATGACTGGGAAAAACCTTAGGATCATTGAACATCTCAAAAAAGTCTCCAAGGTCAGCATCCAAATTGGTGTCTACCCTGCGTAGTCTCTCATTCAAAAGAAGGGATGAGCTCCAGGAGGACTGTGAGCAACTTCAGCAACAGCAAAGTGATGATGATCCTTACCAAACACTTGAGACTGCATACATTGCTCAGGTTGCCTTAAGCTGGGAGGCTCTGCATTGTACTTATGTACACTTGAGCCTTATAGTTGCAACACAACCGGATAATCCTACAACCTACAGCTGCGCTGCTCAAGCATTCCAGCAATTCCAGGTTTTGTTGCAGAGGTTTGTTGAGAATGAACCATTTGAGCATGGTCCCCGGGTCGAGATATATGCACGGTCGCGGAGCTCATTTTCTAAGTTGCTTCAGGTCCCTACTTTCCAAGGTGAGGCTCTTTGGGTCATAGTTGTTGCATTTTAGTTAATGTTTTTACATGCTTACTTCAGGTCCCTACTTTCCAAGGTAAGGCTCTTTGGGTCATAGTTGTTGCATTTTAGTTAATGTTTTTACATGCTTAGTGTGAAGTATGTTAGATTCCCTCACAAAATCTCTGCATTAGAGTGTATTATTTTCTTTAATACTGAGAGCAGTGGCACATTAAAACCCAGTTGTTCCATTTTTTTTTTTTTTTGCGACTCTTGTTTTGATCTATTTTTAACTCATCAATTATGTACACGTTCGTATGGAACATGCTTCTTTCACACTCCTTTTTTGTAATATTTTGCATGGAACTTGTTTTCCTTATTTACACTAGTTTCCTATAATGGTGATGCATGTTTTTTGGGGACAAATTTGGCAGAGCTCTACTGTGTTATTACATACCTTTCTTTCATTCTTGAGTGACATTCCATACATTCGTTTAATGCCCTGATCATCTTGCTTCTCATATCTGCTTCAATTCAGTTGCAGATAAGAAAGAAAACACTGAAGATGAGGCAGAGCCATCGATTTACGCATCTGATCTAATCAAATTGTTAGAGGAATCTATCCTAACTTTCCTGCTTTTCCTGAAGAAGGACAAGAAAAAGAATAGTGCAAGTGTTCATGGCCAGACTGGAAGTTCAATTCAACAAGTTCGGTCCTCGCTCGATAAGGTAGTTTTAGATGATGATAAAACTAACTGATACGATTGATATTGTGCTTCCCTTTTTATTTCCATCTCTTTCATCCAATGTTCCTTAAGCATCCTTCCAAAACCTGCAGAAGGAGACTCGGGTGAAGGAGCTTTTCAAGAAGAAGAAAGCGTCAAAGAGAACCTGGCCGGCCACCATGGAGGAGGTCCAGCTGCTGCTCGCCCTGATCGACATCAAGGTCGTGTCACGCGTCTTGAGGATGGCGAGGCTCAGCAAGGAGCAGCTGCTGTGGTGCGAGGAGAAGATGAGCAAGCTGGACCTCTCCGAGAGCGTTCTGCACCGCGACGGATCCCCCATCCTCTTCCCCTGTTGACGCCGGGTGTGAGGGCTTCCCTTCTGCCGGCCTGCGGCATGCCATTGCCATGCATGGCACGACCTTTAGTAGTAGGAGTAGCGTAGCTGCTCCATGAATGAGCCCATACCATTTGCCTAGTTGATGATATGTGTACATTGCCTCTTTACGTTCAGAATGTCTATACTGGAATTACTAGAACTTAGCAGAAGATCCCTGTTGGAGTTGGAGCCGCAGTTATGCTGTTCTTCGTTCAGCGATTACTGGAACGTGTTGCTCATCTCTTCGTCCTCCCGAGTTCGGCAGCTAGAGCTGAAAACGGTTGGAAAACATCTAAATTATTTTTACTTTCATATTTATAACACCGGATAAACAGACAAATAAATATAGAGTTCGGAAACAAAACATATAAATATAGAGTTCGGAAACAAAAACAAAACGGATGATAAAAAATGTTAAAAATATGAATAAAATAAATATTAAACATTTACTATATAATTTAAATCTTACAATATATATAATATAAGTTACAATTAAATTCATAATATGCAATCTAACAACTTCAAGTCTTACAATATATATAATACAAGTTACAATTAAATTCATAATATACCACCTACACCAATAAAAAGTTGTTTAGTTCATATCTTTTAATATTTATTTTTTATAAACATGTTTAAATAAGATCTCATTTCCATGTTTGATAAAATGGTAAAAAATAAAAAAAATCGTTAAAAACAGAATTCCGCCGAAATGATAGAAAAAAGTCAGTTTTCGTTACCCTTTTTATTTTTCTCTTCCTATCTGAAAATAGGAGCTGCTGCGAAGCTGTGTTTCCAGTCTATCAGCTGCACTTTGCAAGCAGCCTCACGCTCACTTCTCCCGCTGGAAGTCCGTCTCTGAATTTTTCAGCGGTTGCAGCGTCGCCTCCTCCGATGATTGCATCGCATGGCATGCGATGCAATTCCGATGCGCTTGGTGCCCGTCGAAGACGGACCCGTACGTGCAGCTCGTGCAAGCGTGCGAAGAACTGACAGACATGATGCGGCTTCAGGAGAAGCTGCTGCCATACCATGCCATGTCGAATTGGCGAGATTTCCTTCCAGAGGACGCCGAGCCGGCGAAAGCTTGGGCATCGCACAAGTGTCCCGATGCTGTGGTGCAGCGATCAGCACCAGGAGTCCATGAGCACACAGCAAATGGCTGGCCCTAAATTCCTGCTGCCACCGCCATCAGTGCGGCTGTGCGCGTGTGTGGGCAAACTGATAGTTCACTGTGCTCCTGCTGTTTATCTCGCCATAAACACTGCACTGTGCAGATACCACTTCCTCTGGCCGTGGTCCGCATTCGCATCATCAGCTGCAAGTTATGCAGCCACAAACAACGCGGAAGTAGGCATTCTCTGTTAGGAGAAAATCATCATGCATAAGTAGATGAGTAACCCTGTTGGCGAAGTTTTCAAATGCAAAGCTGGTCCCTTACACACTCTGTAGTTCTGAAACTTCCTTCCTTTCTTTCTTTTTTTTTTTTTGTGAGATGAGTTCTGAAACTTTCACTATGCGCATACGCATTTCAGGACCTTGGTCTTTTTTGAGCCTGAACAGAGCAGGACAGGGCTACCGTTTCCCTACCGATTCGGAATGGACTTTTCTCTTCCTCTCACGTCTCGAGTGCCGTACTGAACCTGCCGGGAATTTCAGATTCCTTGGTGAAACGCTGCTGAACCTGCTGCATCACTTTGCGCTTGCATGATGAGCCAGAAAATCAGAAATGGTTCAGCTTGTAACTGATAATGCAATTTAAAACTGATTACTTTAGCTAAAGATTGCTTAAAATTTCAATAGTACTACCAGTAGTAAACTACGAGAGCGCAGTAGAAAAATCTCGCTTCAATGTGATCGTTGCTCCTAACCGCGTTCCGCATCAGGTTCCCCATCAGGTCCATGGCATCGGCATCGGCAGCTGCAGCAAACGTCGGAACGGCTTGGGCGGTCGTAGTTCCTTGTGGCAGAAGGTCGTACAGGGTCAGGGATCTCCAAACAAACGCCAATGATAGTTATAAACACGAACACACCCAAGTAATCTTTATCAGCTTCGCTGTAGGTCAGAGAAGAAAAAATAAAAATGAAATTAATAAAAACTACACGTTCATTATACATGTATTCATAACTGCAAATCAACAAAAGAAAAAAGGTACAGTACGGTACGCAGTATGCACCCCTTCAAACAGAGATTATGAATCAGCATGGGAATACTTGATCGACATGCAAGTGAACCTTCAATATGCTATGGCTAACTTGGCCAGTTATGCACCCACCATTCAAAATTACGAAGATTCTGAATCGGCTTCAATGACTCAATTTGCATGCAATGGCTATATTGTCCAAGAGACATAATGCATCTTTTTTGTTGATGCAATCCATTAAATATACTGCAGCACGCACCAGTTTTAAATATAGAATGCATACTGTATCACCACGCCAAAAGTTGACCTAGCATTTCATTTCTAAAGTTTGAAGAAAAAAGAAATCAAATCAGGAATACAGTGCATACATGATTTTATTTGTGACTAAACTGAAAATTCTAAATAAGGAGAGCAACGTAGATGAGCTGTCTAGAATTTCATAAAGGAAACACAAGAAGCAGACATCAATTCACAGAGAACGAAATTACGGGTTGACAATATAATTAATTGTAAGGAAATGATAACCCAGCAGCACCTACACAATTGCATCGAATAATGACCGTTTACTTTTAGCCGCCTGAGCTGCACCCAGGGTCCTGGCTGCACCCTGCCAATGCTCATTCTTGTTGGATGTGACAGATGAAAAGGTTTGCTTCCCTCGAACAGAATTCACCAATGCCGAGTTCTTGTTACTGATTAGAGTGAACGGCATTCCGGGTTTTGACCAGCATGTCCTAGCCGCACCACTGGAGCTTGCTAATGTGTTGAGGTACCTTGTGTTTGGTAGGATCAGGAATCAAATCAAAATGCGCACTTGGGACACATGTATTGATTTCGCTGGCAAAAATCCGAAAATCTCTATGTTTTATTCCCAAGAATAGAGTGAACGACAATGGCAAAATTGAAATCATAAAATATGTGTAGATAAGATAATACGAGGAAAAGCCATTTTCCATAGAAACAAAGATTAAGCCATTTTCCATAGAAACAAAGATTTCTGTTTTCGGGATCATGTATCCCAGCTACCAAACAAATCGCACTCGGACACGTGAGGCTGGGGGGTCGGACGATCATGGTTTCCAACCTCCCTACGGCGACCTACAACGGCCACGACTTGGCCGCGTAAGAGAACTCGATCTTCGAAGACCGACTCTCGAGGAGCGACCTCTGGAGGGTGAGTACCGCGTTATGGTATATTTACTCTGATGATCAACTGCCATCTGTTTTGATGGGACGGGACGAGATTCACCACGGCGACACTCCAGCAGAAAGCTGCGACGACTACTGAACAAGATATGACAGCACTGTAGCTGGCACAGTGACGCCAGACGAGCATCACTGTATCCGTCGCTGCACACGATGCGACAGGCTACGACCACGTCTGGACGGACTGAAATGATGACGACAACGACAGGAGGGACCAACTGTCGGTGAGACGGTAGAATCGTATAGGACCTATCACTTATAACTCCAGAGCTCTTCCTATATAAAAGGAGGTCCGGAGAGCGATAGAAACAACGACTACACTCTCACGACCGAACATCACCAAAAACATACGAAAGACAAATACGAGCTCCCTTAGAACCTGAGAATCCTTGCATCCTTCCAAGCAAGCACCCCCACTCGCCTACGTTTCGAGTCCTCCTGTAAAAAGAGGATCCCGTCTTATAACATTGTCCTCGAGATAATCCGTTTTCTGAATGTAGAATATTACACCGCTCGAGATGATTCGAACCAGGTAAAAAATTCCCTCAAATCTTACTCAAATTAAGCCATATAAAATCCCAAGACACACCGCCTGTACGATCCTATATTCACTGTGTCACGTCGACACTGTCACCTTGCGATTTGAGTTTGAATTAAAATAAGTTAAAACCGGGTTGTTACCGAAGAACTGGGGACGCCAGGAGCCGCAGCCCTAGCTGCAGCGCCGAGGAGGCTCTTCGACCTAGACGCCCCGGAGGCGATCTTCTGCAACAAGACGCGGCCGGCCATCTTGATCGATCACCGAGGACCTGCGAAACAACACCGCGATCTTTTCATCTTCTGAATTTGCAGGGATAACACAACACATTTCCAGAATTGATCCCGCATTCTTGCATGTGGAAACAGACGAACAGCTAAGATCGAAACGACGGATCGGTTTTACTAAGGATGATTAGGAGTACAAGGTAGCGAGATCAACATACAAACCTCCGTAGGATTTCAAGAACAGAACGAGATGGACTCCCGGTCTCCAGATCAGATTTGAATTATACTTACCAGCAATAAAGAAGAGATCGACCCGAAGATCCGATCGGTGGGAAGCCTCCACGGACTCGCGGAGAGGAGAGGCGGCGGAGGAGTTGATGGGGGAAGCCGCAGGAATCGGCTTGAGGAGTTGAGGTCGTTAATTACAGTAATTACCAATCCGCTCAATTAATCCCCACCGTTGATAAAAAAAAAGGCCAGACTATTTGTCTTATTAAGCAAATATATTCAAACGCGTAAAATTCTTATTTGTGTTTTAACTACATGTAATGATTAATAAAATTATATTAAAATATATATTATTTAATAAGACGAATATGAACCATATTAATATTTTAAAATCGAAAAAAATATAATTCAACGTTGCAATATCTACATATCACTCATCTCCCCACATATTTTCATCATTTTTTTGCTCTGTTCGTCGCCACTCCCCCATTTTCACCATCACATCCGCGTAGCTTCGCCGTTTTCTCATAAATATGAGGATAAAATAGTGATTATAATGTTACCCTCTAAAATTATCTACTCCCTCAATTCTAAAATAGAAGCATTTCTAAATTTAATCAAGTTTTTATCACTTTAATCGCTAAAATATATAATTAATAATATTTTATCATATAAAAATTATATTTTTTTATTCATCATTAAATAAATTTTTATAAAAATTATATTTTTACATTACAAATTATGTAATTTTTTAAATATTATTGATAGAAGTTAAAAAAATTTAACCTTATCAAATCTAGAAATATTTATATTTTGAAACGAATAAAGTATTTATAAAATGAACTATTTTTAAAAACTACTCCTAGTTTATTTTTTATCTTTTAAAACTAAAGAGGTTGCAATGTGGACAAACATGCCGAGACTGGAGACATTGACAGAAGCGACGTGGACGCGAGCAGCGGCCAGTTGGCCGCTGGATATCGCAAGGGAACGAGATCGCCCGCCGGCGTGTGCCCCTTCCTGCCGACACGTCAGGATCCGTTTACATCGTCATGTGTTTTCGCTGCAATTGTGGAGCACTTGCCTTTACGTTTCCTCCAGGAGCGATGGGCCTGTCAGCAGAACCACTCCTAATAGAAGAAGTCAACAAGATTTGAATTGAATAATCACTTTTGCTACGGGGACACGTACTCTGCTGTGTTTTTGGGCTAGCACATCTCACAAAGACGAGCAACTTTCATGCTCTGTTTGCCAAACCTAGATAGTGTTCATTTCATCTAAAATTATACTCCCTCCGTTCCGTTTTGATAAAGTATAATTTATTCCCTTCAAATACAATCAAATAACTCTTTAAACTATATTTTGGTTTATTTTACTTCACTAAAACGTGTTTTTTTTAATTTACCTTTTCATACAATTTGTTTTTTTATTTCTTGATCAAACTTTACAAGATAATAAAGCACATTATAACATATATTTAAAAAATAATTATAATTTTGTTATTATTATTTTTATTGGGAAAGACATTTAAGAGTAAATTAATATATAGGATACAAAACTATATGTAAATAATGGTAAAAAATTTATAATGTATTTTTTAATATGTGTTATGATATGCTTTATCATCTCGTAAAGTTTTATTTTAAAATTATACTTATCTATAAATAATTAAAAAAGACAAATTTTATAAAGAGTAAATTGACTTAAAATTACATTTTAACGAGATAAAATAAATAAAAAAATAAATTTAAAGAGTTATTTAAATTTTGACTATACTTAGAGAAAGTAAATTGAACTTTATCCTTCCGTTTATCCTTCCGTTTTTTATGTCCCCTTTTTTATGTCGTCCCGGCTTCTTCTAGGCGATTAAGAAACTAAGGAATTGTCATTTGTACCCTCCGCTCTCTCCCAATCGTGCCCCTAGCTCCGTGCCGCGCACGCCCCGGTGCTCCGTACCGCCTTTCGATCCCGCTGCGCCGTCTCCGAATCCCGCCGTCAACCTGGACCTCGACCCCGCTCCTCTATTCCTCCATGGCTACCTTCACCGACCTGGATTTAGACCAAGGATGGCGGAGCAGCCGCAGAAATTTCATTTCGAAATCGATGACAAGAATGGCGGAGCAGATAGCCAATTTCGTTTCAGAAATTCACGTAGATGGAGTAAGGAGCAGCTGGTGTACCCATGTCTAGCTAGCCTCGTAGGCGCGGCTGCCGGCACTGGAGCTTGACCTGCAAGAGACTTGCAGCACCTGATGTAAGACCACGCCATAGCCACCATGCTCGGTGGGATCACCAACCTGGTACACAAGGAGCAGTTGGAGGCCCGCGACGCATGGAGGACGAGCAGATCAGGTGGCTCGTCCACAATCGCTGGAAGTGAGATCAAGCGGCGCAGCAGCGGGCACGGAGGAGAGAGAAAAGGGCGTGCAAGAGAGAGAGAAGCGGCGCTCAGACGGAGACGGAGATGAACCCGAGCAGGGTTAAAAAAGTAAGATGCTGTTTCGATTGTACACCAGCGACAACAAAAAAAGCACTCACGGATTTGTCTGAAACGACATCAAAAACAGAAAGTTATAATGCAATTAATATAGACACATATTAATAAAAAAGAGTACCCATCCTTGGTCCTCTACCCATTTTCATCCACGAGCACTGAAAAGCCTATACAAAGATATTTTGTGCTGAATAAACTGAAAGCCACGTCACTATATTAACATACTATAGATAGAAATAATTACTATCATTAGATGGTAGGAGTATTTCTCTTTGAATTTAAACACTACGACATGTTTGACCTAATTGTAGATGTCCAATTTTGGATAAACCCCAAATTTCAAAAAAAAATAATCAGAAGTGTAGGTTTATTCCTCTTAATCTTTAAATTGACACATATTGATAACAGAGAATAAGGATAACAAGAACTTTAAAATCTTCAGTAACATATCCTGAATGTATAGACCACATTTATCATGAGCCACGATTTCACCGGTTCAATTACACCTCACCTAAAATATTCACTAGAGTATGAAGAATCTAAGACAAAACGCCCTCTGTTCTCCTTTGAATTTTTTGATACCATGTACTATCCTGAAAGAAAAAATATGTTGCTGATGGTTCGCACGATCTGCCGCTGCAGCCTTAACGTTGATTCGTGTCGTGTGGACTCACGCCGAGATTGAACGGGCAGCATCTCGACACGAGCCCACGACTTGTGCTGCCCGTTCGATCTCGATGCAAATCCACGCAGCACGAATCAACATTGGAGCTGCAGCGGCGGCGTCTCGTGCGAATCGTCTGCTGGCAAATTTTTCCGTGTATCCCTAGCCTAATCCCAGAATCCCGTTCCCATCGCATCATCCTCGTCGCACATCAGCAGCCGGCGCAGACCTCAAAGAGCACGCTGGCGCGCCGGCGGGTCGCGGGGTTTAAGAGGGCGAGGCGACTCATTGGTACGGCAACACCCGTTCAACCCCCCGGCATCCGTTCGTCGTCGTCTCCACCGAGTCGCAAAAGAAAAAACAGGGGAAAGATAAAGGGCAAAGCGAGGGAGGGAAGGAAAGCTTCGGGGGAGGAGAGAGTTTCGGAGGCGCGGATAAGGTCGAGGTGGTTGGCGTCTGCGGGAAGCCGGCGGAGAGGAGCCTTTGTCGCGACGCGACGCGGAGGATCGGAGAAGGTCAGAGCGGGAGGTGGCGGTGGTGCTGCTGCTGATCGGTCCCCTAGGGTTTGGGGCTGCCAGCCCGCCGGCTCCGAGGCGCCAAGGTCGCGCCTTTCCCCACTCTTGTCTCTGTATCTCTATCTTTCGAGGCTGGGCTGGTGCTGTGGCGTGATGATTCCTTGCTTGCTTGTTGTGGCTGGGTTTCTCGGAGGGGTGTTTGGGGTTTTGGATTGTGTTTGGGTGTTGCTCAAATCGGTTCGGCTCCAGGGGAATGCGTGCTGGTGTGCGATCCGACGGTGGTGAAGCGTTTCCTTCCGACGGAATTTGCTGTAATTTTGCTCCGTCTGATCGCGAGGTTACGTGGATTCCTGAATTCGGCCACTCCTCCAGTGTTTCATTGGGTTTCAAAGGGGAAGAGCCTTGTGAGCTTGTTTGCTTCCTAAAAAATGGCATTTCATTTGAGAGTCCAGGGGTAACCGGTTTGATCTTGAATGGGGAAAAATTGCATTTTTTTTTCGTCTCGATGTTGTGGCGAATGGGAGTTGTGGATTGTTGAAGTGGGGAGGGAGCACACAATTATGGTGGTCTTTGCATGATTGAACTGGAAAATTCGGTTTTTTGGGCATATTATGCAGGCCCCTATGATGCAATGGTGGTCGGCCGCTGATGTTAGTGGTTAATAAATGCTTCAGCAAATGCTTGGCTTGCTTTGCTAACCTGTGGCTCTGTCACTTAGTATGCTATTAGGGTTGACAAAAGAGCTCGGCCCGCGTATCCTTTCACAATTTTTTTCGGCTCTTATTAAATCTTAGTTCAAAAATGAATAGAAATTGAGCCCGATTCTAATACAATCAGGCCCTCACTATTTTTAGTTCATTTTCTTCGGTCCGTTTTCACTCCTATATGCTAAACAAGGTTCTTCTGCTATGTTTCCATTTTTGAATTCTGTATCACCTGCATAAGTAGCCTGTTTTGTGACCCTTGTATATTTCTCTGTATGCTTATTACTGAACCCAAGAAAAAACCTATAAAACTGACAGATGAATTGGCTTGAGAAACCTATACTTGTTCCACGACTGAGCATTTATTTATTATTAGGAACTTTCCTAAGAAAGTTTTTGAATGCCTGTCACTTACAGATAAAGGCAATGGACCATCACTAAAAAAACTTTTTTCTTTCCCTGCAGTGTAATGCCTACTGAGAGTGCTGTCCGCTTAATTGGTGGAACAGGGGCGACAGACTGGAGCAAGGGCTTTGGTGCATTTGACTCCTCAGTGGGTAACCTTTCAGGAGAAGATCTGGGTTTTGTGGATGATGGCACTGGGGTTTATGGGGGCTGGAGGGAGTCTGTCCCGAATCGCAGTGGAAGTGCACCGCCTAGCATGGAAGGATCTCTTTCTGCTCTTGACCATCTTATTGGTCAGCAGCATGGAAGCTTCGAAATCGGTTTGGCGAACTTAGATAATGTGACTGACAATTCTACGTCCGAGGATCAACTACGTGCTGATCCAGCATATTTCAAGTATTATGGCTCCAAGGTGAAACTGAACCCGAGGCTTCCTCCACCAATTGTTTTGAGGGAAAACCACCGTTTGATGAACCAGGTTAGCAGGACTAAAGAATGGAGGGTGGTTTCCCAAGATAACAGAAACAAAGGCTCCTTATTTGTTCCTCGATCTACTTTATCAACTCACAGAGAAGAACCTGAGGATGATAGGTCTCCACGGTTGGATTCAAGTTCAGTGGAAGATGCCCAGACTGTCTCCAGTCAGAGTGCAGCCAATTTTGAGAACCAGGGTTTTAATTTGGTGAGTACCCATTGTGGACTAGAGCTGTTGCATGAATTCAAATGCTTGTCAGATTTTTTTCTGTAACCGAAGTGTTTGACATTCCCTTTCTCTGCCATAACGCTGTAGTGAAATGCTACCATTTATGTTCTGTTATTTTCTTTTGTGTAAAAGAGAATTTTTATCATTTAATTTAATGAAAAATGCTGCCCTTGGTTCACTACTGGGTATTGTCAAATTCTGTAACCGAAGTAGCTATTATCAAATTTTATTTGATTATTACAGTTACAAGCGGAAGCTACGTGCACTGGGCTGCCCTTTTTACAGTTACAACATATTGCTTTTCAAAACTAATAGATACTACACTGCATTGCCAAATGCACCCTAAATAGCAGGCTTGTAACTATTAACTCGATTTAAAAGGTTATCTTGAAATGGCATGACATCAGGGTCTAGTGCAGGTTTTGATTCATGCTTCATGTAGTTGTTCCTTCCTATGTCATGATGAATCTTTTTTCCCATTATTTTTCCACACTTGCAATTGATATTTGTATTATCACTTTGATATTTATTTTTATCTATATGTTACAGTTGATCTGATTATGATCTGTTTTTGTTGTTTTTAGGAGAACCCTCAGCAAAGCTCTGTGTCTTTGCCTCAGGCTTCTGTTTTGTATCCATCAAATGTCATCACTGATGATGCTGTAGCTGTCCATTCTTCTGATATAAATTTACCAAGGAATATGTCACTGGAGGTTGTCAAGTCATCAGATTTGAACTCACTGTCTCCTAAATCTGTCACCAGCCCACTAAAAAGTGCTATTAGCAATGATAGTTCATCCTCACCACCTTCCAGCTCATTATGTTTTGGGAGCAAAGTTAATATGCCAACATCTCAGCAAGAAAAGTCGAGTGTAGACACCAAAGCTGGAAATGGTGTGCCTATCAGTGGCACAATTGTCACTGACCTTGGTACTGTAAACTCTAATATGAAGAATTTGAAGTTAAATTTGGACGGTCATACATCATCGTATGTTCAGCAGAAGTGGCAGGACAATGCTTTGCAGCAGTATAACTCTTCACTTCCAGTCCATGGTGATCCAGTTCAGATGTCTCCTCAAGGAACACATCTTTCCCATGTTCCTCTTGTCGATAACTTTTCTCATGCTCAGCCTAAGTTACCAACTGGTGACATTCAGCAATTTTTACAGCAGCCTGGTATGTCAACCCCTTTCTATCAACCAAATTCTTTTGGAAGTCCATACTACCAAAATCTGCACCCAGCTAGTGTTTTCCTAAATCCATATGGAACTAGTGGATATGCTTTAAGTGGTTCAGTTTTGCCACCTGTTATGGCTGGTTATTCTCCCCAAGGTTCTCTTGCTACATCGCTTGATAGTCTTATGTCTCCAAGCTTTAGTTGCAGGCCATCTGGTTTTCCTTCAGCAAGCAATTTAACAGGGGGGCCAGATTTTATGCAGTCCTACAAAATGTACGGGCAACTTAAGGGTGCTATGCAGCCATCTATTCCTGATCCAAACATTATGCCTTTCTTTCAGCATCCCTCTCTACTTCAGTATGCCGGTGGAAATCAGTACAATACAATGGGTCCAAGGGTTACTGTTGTTGGAAATCCTGCTGATAACTTGGATCCACAAAAGATGATACCTCAAGCTGCATATCCATCTGATCAAAGGCTTCGTCTTCCAAGAACAGGATTTCCTACTTCTCCTTCACCCAGAAGAGGAGAAACTACCCCAAACTATCAAGGAACCTCACCCTATGTTGGAGGGCCTATGAATTATCCTACAAGTCCAGTGTTTCAGGGACAAACATTGCCTGGAGCTTTTCCTCCTGGTAGGAGAAACGACTCTGTGAGGTTCCAATCTTCCTCAAGAAACATGACTGGTAGTTCTGGGATTCATGGACAACGAGAGAAATTTGATGAACAGAAGGTTGGCTCTTTTCTAGAAGAGCTAAAAACCAACAGAGCTAGCAGGGTAGAGCTGTCTGACATCACAGGTCGTATAGTGGAATACAGGTTAGTGGTTAGGTGTTAGTTATAGGTTAATTCATGCACTATCTAGGCATACTAAAAACAATGGTTTTGTGTGCTAATTCTATATCTATATTTGGTTTGATCTCAGTGCCGATCAGCATGGTAGTCGATTCATCCAGCAGAAGTTGGAAAATTGCACTGCTGAAGAGAAGGCATCTGTGTTTGCGGAAGTTCTTCCTCATGCTTCATCCTTGATGACTGATGTTTTTGGAAACTATGTGATCCAAAAGGTACGCTGCTTTTGGACTGTAATAGCGAATCTGTGAATACCTTCTACATGTATGTAGCCACCTTTTATGTATCATGAATCGCATTGAATTGATGCCATCCCACACAGGGTCATTCCTTGTAAGTTGCAACCTGTAAAAACATGTGGCTTATGAAAAATACCATAAATTATTTTCAGTTCTTTGAATACGGGACTCGAGAGCAAAGGAGAGGACTTGCCACCAAGCTTGTCAGTCATGTTTTATCTCTGAGTCTCCAAATGTATGGCTGCCGAGTAATTCAAAAGGTACTCTTCACCTGATTATTAATTTAATTTAAATTTATTTTGCTGTAGGAATTACAGTTATTGGGATAATGGCTACCTAAAACTTTACTTTCTATTTCTCATTTTTATGTGTTTATGGTATGTCTAGTTGTGTCATTAAAACCTTAAATATGCAAGTATCCCAAAATCTTTGTGGATCTAATACTGTTAATATTTTATGGGTATTAGTGGTCATGTGAGCTGGAAGTAGGCCTTTTTCTAAACTGTCCACCTGCTAGCCGTACTTCTGATACTAAAGAGACCGCTGATTACTCAGCAGAAACTCCAATTCAGTATTTTCAGTTCATCTTGAAACTTCAGCTCTTATAAATTTCTATGCACAAGTTCTATTCCCCTTCCCTGTGTCTTGTTCCGTTCTCTGTTGTTGGAAAAGGGCTCCCAGGAGTTTGCCAATGTAACTCTTTTATTGACCTGCCATTTTCCCCCCTACTTATCCAAGGAGTCTGACTCTGGCAGAATTGTATCTCGACGCAAACAAATTATAGCTTTGTCTCCTACCATTATGTGATCTATCATTATTGATTGTTGCTTGCTTTAACTTTTCTAAAAAAACCATGTAGGCTCTTGATGTGATGGAACTTGACCAGAAAATAGATCTAGTTCGTGAGCTTGATGGTCACATTTTGCGATGTGTTCGTGATCAGAATGGAAATCATGTTATACAAAAGTGCATTGAATGTGTCCCCACAGAACACATTGGTTTTGTGATATCTGCATTTCAGGGACAAGTTGCTAGCCTTTCAATGCATCCATATGGTTGTCGTGTAATTCAGGTAAATTTTCAGTAATGTTCAGTATTAGTTGGTGCTCTATACCAGTTCTCCCTTCAAATTTTATTCTGTGCTGCAGAGAGTTTTGGAGCACTGTGGTGATGATTCAGAGGTGCAGTGCATAATAGATGAGATATTGCAGTTTGCGTGTATCCTCGCACAAGATCAGTATGGCAACTATGTTACACAGGTAAAATATGATTGCAATTTTATACTTGTTCCTGATTGCCTTTTTTTATTCTTCCTCCCGACATTCAGTTAAAACATTATCAGCAGTTTTGAACTCTCAATTCTTTTATTATATGATCTCTGCCCCCCCCCCCCCCCCCCCCCCCACCCCTCTTTCGCCTTTCCTGCAAGCTTATTGTGTTTGCCTTTGGTTCTTTTACAGCATGTTTTGGAAAGAGGAAAAGCTCATGAAAGGAATCAAATTATCAGTAAATTAGCTGGACAGATTGTTGCCATGAGCCAAAATAAATTTGCATCGAATGTCATAGAGAAGTGTTTTCAGTATGGGGATATCGCAGAGCGGGATCTCCTGATCAGGCAGATTGCAGAGCAGACAGATGGCAATGACAATCTGCTGGTATGCATGGTAGCAGTTCAATGTTTTGGTCATTTTCTTTCCCTTTTATATGCCCAAAGAGGTTATGATAGTAATGATCTATGTCACAGGGAGCTATCTGAATTCTTGCATGTGGTAGGCCCCATAAATAAATACTCCCTCTGGTTTTAATTTTTTTACGCCGGCTAGTTCAAATTTGTTTGAGCCGGTGCCAACAATTTAGAACTGGAGGGAGGGAGCAATTCATTAGCACCTTCACTTTCAATTCTGTCAGCTCTGTTTTAAAGCTGTTTCGGTTCACAGATAAATAGTTGTTCTCTTTTCTTGCATGAATCATTTCCCTATGCCATGGCTTGAAGTTATACTATTTGCTAACTGCTTCTTCGGTTCAACTAGATGATGATGAAGGACCAGTATGCTAATTATGTGGTCCAAAAGATACTTGAAACATGCACAGAGAGTCAGCGGGAGCTCCTGCTCAGCCGTGTAAAGGGTCATCTGCAAGCACTGAGGAAATATACTTATGGCAAACATATTGTCAGCCGAGTTGAGCAAATCTGTGGTGAGGGTAAGTTTCATCTTTCATTGATATTTATGCAAGTCTTATTTTGGATTGTCTTGGCCACAGCACCTTTTAGTGATGTTTTCAATTTTTTGGCGCTTTCAGGAGCTGCTGAATCAGATTCCTGAAATAAAGCAGCACATCTATACAGGGGGCGCATCTTGATGTTCACAGCAAAACAAGTGGAACTTCAGTTCTTCAGAATGGCTAACAAAACTGTCTTTAGTGTGTACAGGTGTGCATCGGAGTATCTATGTTAGGGTGTGCTTATTTATAGATTAACATATAGCAGTTGGTAGCTCTGTGAAAAAAATAGGTTTTGGTTTGTATGCCGTAAATCGACTGCCTAGTAATGTAATATGCAATTGTATTGTAAAATCTGACTTCATACCCTGAATGTGTGGACAGTTTGTTCGGCCTCCTTCAGTCAAAATCTGTGTGCCTGTTTTTGGGTAACAAAAAACAACCAAAAGTATGTTCCATCCAACAATGCGCGCAGAGGGCTGATCTTTTTCGAACTAAATTGCCCGTTATGCTGTATAGATATATACAGATTTTTCCTAAGGCTTTCTTACAGTTTGGTTGATTTGATCACATCAGCAACAGCAAGAGCTCAAGCACTAGAGATCGTAACTCATAAGATGAGAAATATGGGGTAATTCTATGTAGGAAATTTGTATTTTTATATTTTAAGTTATATTGCATCGGAATAATATATCTTTAAGACATACTAATGTCCAGATGAAAATTTCATAATGAATACATGGCTCGTAAGACGCTGATGGAACTGGAGGCCTTCCAATGCACTGTTCCCCGATTAGTAGTCATAACCCTCCAGATTGGTGCTATCCCTCGACTCACGTCGGCTCCTGTTAGTGTTCCTCGCACGGCCGACGCTGCCGCCGACGCCGTCGCCCATTTCGTCGAACACCCGTCCAACCATACCCTCGACAACGTCCACCGGCAGGAACTGCCTCCGGCCACCAGCCAGGGCCTTGTCGTTGGCCTTCAAGAAACCGGCGTATGAGCCGCGCACCGCCTTGGCCGCTGCTGTTTTGATCTGCTCTCGCAAATCGCCGTCCGGAATCTTGTACTCGGCCCCGTGCCTCCTCACCCGCTCCTCGAGCATGTCGAAGAACGCCGCCGCCTTCTGTCGCGCCTCGTCCAGCGGCCAGGTCTTCGGCGCTCCGGAGCTGCTGCCGCTGACGAGACGGACGAGCGGGTTCCACGCCGCGTCCTGGTACTCCCACGCCGCTTCCTCGGCCGCCACCTTGTAACGGCGCTTCATGGTGTCTTCGCCGACGAGCTTCGCCAGCTCCGAGCCGCGGGCGCGCATGTAGATGTACCAGTACGCGTTCATGGCCATGACGTGCGACGCCACCGTGTCAGGGCACACGCGGCGCGCCGCCTCGATGTGCCGATGCAGCGCCTCCAGCACGTTCGACACAGCCTCGGCCAGCGGTGCGCTGTCGCCTCCGTCACTGCCTTCGTCCTCACCGTCGCGCTCCCGCTCCGCGCGGAGCGCCGCGTCCATGAGCACACGGTAGTCGTCGGACGCGAGACACTTCAGGTAATTCACGGCGTACCGCACGATCTTGGGCACGTCGCCAGCCTCGGCACTGGAGCCGGTGACGTATTGCGTCTCGATGCGGAGGCCGAACTCGAAGAACACGCCGGCCGCGACGCGCGCCAGCGCGCGCTCCACCTCGCGCGTGCGCTCCCGGATGGCGACCAGCGTGGTGGACTCGCTGGAGAAGAGCTCGTCGAGGCGCTCCCGCTCCTGGAGCACGGCGTCGAGCATGTCGAGCAGCTTGAACAGTCTCTGCGGCTCGCGCGCCGCGGCGGCCACGCCGTCCGCGAAGCGGAAGAACGCCGCGACGATGCGGGCGGCGATCTTGGCGAAGCACTCGGGCCACACCGCGGGCGGCAGGTCCTGGAGGACGCGCGCGCAGAGCCGGCGCTCCGCCGCGAGCACGGAGGCGACCGCCACGTGGAAGTGAGGGCTCCACAGCGCCATGGCGGACTCGAGCGACTCCCACTCCATGTCGTCGATGGCCTCCGGCGTGTACGACTTGAGGTACGCCGGGTTGAGCCGCATCATCGCCTTCGCCGCTCTCCTATACCTCGCCTGAATGAGTGACGTCACGGACAGTTATTTCAGTTACACACGTTGCAAGCAAGGAAGAACAGTTCAGTCGAGACGAGAGAGATCGACGTGGTCACATGCTCACATTGACGTAGATATCGAGGCAGATGTCCAAGCAATCGTTGCCGGCGAGCGTCTTGGCCATCCTCGTGGCGGCTTCCACCTCCTCGTCGGTGCCAAGCTCGTACCTTTCCGTGTCTCTCTCGGCGCCGGTCACGTCCTCGATGATCGCCGGGTGCTTGAGCCTGAGAAGAATCGCCTCGAAGAGGTCCTGGAGGCCGAGGAGCGCCTCGTCGAGCGGGCCCTCGAAGCGCATCTCCTCCGCCTCCGTCTCGTACACCGCGCGCAGCGCCGCCGCGGCCTCGGTCAGCCTCCGCACGCGGCCGCGACCGGCGGCCTTGGTCCGGCCGAGGAACCCCACCGCCTCCTCCACCCGCCGGACGGCCTCGTCCCCGCGCGCCACCACCTCCTCGATGGCGTCCCGCAGCTGGTCCACGCGGTCCACGAATGCGATCGCGTTCTCGGTGTCGGCCGGGTTCGCGGGTGGCGTGGCATCCTCGGCGAGCGCGGACACGCGACGAAACGCGTCGAGGAGGGGCTCGGCCGGTGCGACGGCACGGTCGATGCGCGCGCGCAGCGCGCGTGCCGCCACGGCCTGGGACTGGAGGTGGGAAGTCGACGGCGAGGAGCTGGACAGGAGCTCCGCCAGGCGGTCGCCGGCCTCTTCGATGTCCACCTCGGCCTCGCTGGCGGCAGCAAGGACCGAAACGATGGCAGCTCGTGAAGCACGGAGCTTTGCAAGGACCGCGGCGTCCGTGTCGGCGTCGGCATCGCCGGTCGCCGGTGTGGGCGCGTTGGAGCACATGGCCGGCTGCCGGCTGGTGCTCGAGCCTTTAAAGTGAACACACGTGTCTTTCCGTCTTGTGACTTATTTGGTGATCAAGAGGCGTGGTTTGGTGATCAAGAGAAGATGACCTTGTCCAATTGTGCTTGTGATTTTGAGATTGACAGCGGACTTACGCCACCGTGAAGAGGACGAAGTATTGGTGATAACAAAGGCCCATTGGAACTTAGCTGCCGTTCAGGACAAATGGCCATCTTTGGAGATAACACCTATTGACAGCATCCATTTTGCAATTTGTCAACTGCAAAATAATTTGATTCCAGTCTGATTCAGTCGACAGTTAAAGCATCCTTTTATAAGTGTGTTGAACAAAAGCAATAAGATTGTCAAATAATTAATGTTGCTGAGACACATTCTATTAGTATGATTCTTGCACGAGGAATCTAAATATTCGTCTTTGCATTATTTATTGAAATTCTAAAAATTTTGGTTGCACAAATTCACAAGATCCATTTTGGACCAAAGGTAATATAGTAAGCAGTTGACTCGTTCAGTACTGTAAAGGGACAATGGATCCATTGCTCCACGAGTAAGCATGCAACTTTCTGTAATCCTTACAATGCCATCTCAGATATAACTAACCTTTTTTTTTCTTTTGCTTGTGACAATCTCACGACAATGCTTACGGGCTGGCGACCCAGCCCATATGCTGTCTGTTAACAGGTGCTAGCAATTAGACAATCCAGTTCAGGTTAGCTAAGGCCAATTAGCTAATGCTTTCTAATCATCGGCAAATACAGCAAGATGACCCTTTTTACCTAAATAATTGGCATGTGTGGGATTCGGAATAGAAAAAATTTGGAAACCCCACACAGCACCACAGCAGAACAAATTTATTCTGGAGCACTACAAGTGGCCAGACTTATTGAGCAATCTCTCAGAGGCTGAGAGGAAACTCCTGCTAGGTTTGGGGTCGTGGAGCCAAAAGGAGATCCTTCCACGCTTCATAAAACATCCAGGTAATGCCTGATGTCGGCATGACCTTCAGGGAGCTCGCTGCCCATCCCCGGTAAAGCCCCTTGAAGCCCTCCTCTTGAAACACATCAGCTAATGCCGCGATCATGTGGGGCGGGCATTTCCCCTGTAGGGTTCCCACCATAAGCCGCTTCCTCGCCACTTCTAGTGGGAAGGTGATTGTACTTGCAGTCAGACCTACAAGATTCAAAAGTAAATATGAAAAGAGGTATATGCTGAAATATCAATTTCTACCCCAATCTGGAACATCACATGTCCCATTTCTTTATTTTACAAGACACTGGTAAATGTTTTTGACTCCAAGTGGTAAACCAGCAGGTGACACAATAACATTTTAGGTGGTCCTGAATCCTGACCTGAAATAGCCCCAATAACTAGTAGCTCAGGGCGGCTCAAAGATTTCTTTCTGTTCGCATTGCAGTAAGATGTCTTCATAGTCTCATACATGAAATAGTAGCAAGTGCTATAAGGTAGCATGCCAACTAATGTTGGGAAGAGGCCAGCATAAAGGCCACCAATGCCATCAGCCCGGTAGATCTTTTTGAAAGCAACGGCAATACTCGGATAAATCATGCGATTGATAGTCAAACGATCCTGTGACAAAAAAAAAAAAGGTAAATAATATTACAGCATAAAAATCATAAAGTTATATTAGAGGCTACACAAAACTATATGGAGAGGTGGTATTTGCAATTGATTTAGATAGCAGCAATAGCAGTACAAAACAGTAAAATCTACAACATGATATCACATAATTAAAGTAAACAATAATTTGACATGCGGATTCAGCTCCGAAGTACCTTAAGAACCTCAAGAGGATGGCATGCTAAAGTGCCAGCTATTCCAGCAGCGGCACCTCCAATGGCAACTGGAGATAATAAGTGAAGTGGCAACTCAATTTTCAAATCACCAAGTTGTATCTTTGGGCACCCATCCTCTTTCCATTTCTCTTGGGCTGATGTCATACTCCTTTTGACACACTCAAACGTGCCAAGCTCAATCGCTTGAGTTGGAATAATACGAAGCATATTTATCGCATTACCCGCCCAAAGTCCTTGCCAGCCATTCTGTTCAATGATCTCCACAAAACTACCAAAAATTCGTTTTGATCCAACCCCAACAACCATTCTTGTCCTGAAACCAAATATTCCTCAGTCAACAATAACAAGAATTGTGGGAGGATGTTTAATAAAACGAGGAGGTAACAATGATTAAAGAACCAGACTCCAGCTATGGTTTAGAAAAAACAAAAGGGCAGCTTTAATCTAATATAGCAAATTATGATTCTAAAGATGAATGCTCGCATTGCTTCTATTTTTTTACATTCAGGTCTAACTGAAAAAGAAAATGAAAATGGAGATCCATCAGCCAACACACTGCCATTGTTAAAGAGCAGCATGCTTTACTGAATGATTGGTCTAGCAATAAAAATTTCCTTCAAAATAATAAGAAGTGGTAGCATATCACCCAAAAAGTCATACTCCCTCCGTCCACATTTCTTGGGCGTATTAGACCTTGGCACAATGACCAAGTGAAAAACTGCCATTTGCTTGCATGCCATCATTTCAGTTTGTGGCGTGATTACCGTGCTGATAATTAACTCCGCATGTGCATGGCCAGCTTGCATGAGCGTCTCTTGCATGCAGCTGCATGCGCGTCTCCTGCATGCACACGTTCTGGATCGTCTGTTTAATACTCGTATACGAGGAGAGCCGTAGAGGCAATCTACCAGCACTAACTGCGGACGACTGAACGGCCAGCCGCATGCGTAGATCGAGGCTTCAACTGAAATGCGCCCATCTTTCTTAGACAAATCCATTTCCCTAATACGCCTAAGAAATGTGGACGGAGGGAGTATTATAGTCTGCAGAAAATTCTGAAACCATATGAAATCATTTGAACAGCGCAAGAGCCAAATTTAGCACAGTAAATAAACAAATTTAGGGAGGAACGCATAATAAATACCTGATAGTTTCTAGAGGAGCAAGAACAGCTTTAGTCATAGCCCCAGCCATCGCTCCACTCACGAATTCTGCAACTTCTCTCTTCCTCAAAAAGGTCTGCATAGATATGACTTATTACTCTTTCAGAATTTGGACAGACTGACAAAGTTCATATGAAATTTCACATATATATATATATAATAGCCCCAGCCATCGCTCCACTCACGAATTCTGCAACTTCTCTCTTCCTCAAAAAGGTCTGCATAGATATGACTTATTACTCTTTCAGAATTTGGACAGACTGACAAAGTTCATAAGAAATTTCAAACATACATATGTATGTATATATATATATGTATGTATATATATGTGTGTGTGTATACATATGTATATACATACATATATTAAAAAAAACCTCCCAGGAAATTCCCACTTTGACAGAATCCTAAAGCACCTGAATTACTAAATGCGCTACAAATTAAAATGAAATTCTGGCAACTTTTCATGTAAGTACATCTATTATTACCTCCTGAAAGCATATAAGCCGACACATTATGATTTATCATATTGCGTACACCATCAGCTTTTGCATTGGTTTATGGCTAGCCATGAATCTGTGTAAAAAGAGGGCAATCTAGAAAACATTGGCAACTTCTGCAGTTTATGGCTATTATTAACCTGTTGACTCATTTTTCAACACCTAAGCCTGATTGCAGCATTCATATTAACCAGGAAGCATCGTTGGCCTGGAACTCAACAAAAGTTGTTAGTGTATCGAATGCACTTCGTAATTAGCATGAAAGTTCCTACGCTGAAGCAACATCACAAATAACCGCAAGGTTGAATTCTAGTTGTTTCACAAGAACCAGATTAACTTGAAAGTTTGATGTTGACAGCTCAGAGAAAAACAACAAGACAGTTATATCGAATATGCAGAAGATGCATAAAGACGGGGACAATTTTTCCCCTCGAAAAACAGAGGAGAGAAGGGATAAATTTTGAGCTCCAGAGGATAAGATTGATGTCATATCTGAAAAGAACACAAGCTCAAAAACAAGCAATGTGCACTATTCTATATACAATCCAATTTATTCATCAATGCATATAAGTATGTACTCCATGTAACGATTGTAACCATTACCTCCAGTTTTTTAATTCTTATTTTTACGAAAAGCTAATCAGCACAAATGTGTGCTGATCAGCTTGCCCTAACATGAAGAATAAAAATCTGGAGGGAGTACTTCCCAACACCTGATGCAGCTTATCAATCTTTATACAAATATTTTTGTCTAAAAATGATAAAGGAAATCATGAATTCAAGTGAAGGTTAAAACTATACTTAATGAGAACATTTATCAAAACTGGCTGCACATCCATGTACGTCTTTCAGTTTCAACTGATCAGGTTCAGGTCTTTTTCCAGAAAAATATCTACCTTCGATAACTGCACATGGGAGTGGAATCTAGCATACAGAGAAAATTAATCCTACAACTAAAAGACAAATGCTAATAACGACATCTAATTCCACTTCCATTGTAAAAAGTGTAGGTAAAGCAGACCCTGCAGGAAATAGAGGTAAACTACCAATCCAAATTAACAATACACTTTAACAAAGCGATCAAGGAGCAAAATATCGGGAAGGACAACAACTGCATCTCATAAGAAAAATCTAAATAAAGCACTAACTAACGAATGCCTTATGTAGCTTTAACAGAAGATTCCTGGCGCACGTATGTGAACAGATAGCTACCAACAGCATGCTCACCTATGTGAACAGATCGAACAACTACCTGGAATCTTGCATCAAGCAGCTGAAAGGACAACAACACGGAATGCAAGAAAAGCTGACCACAACATGAAACTTTAAGAAGAAACTGAATTAAAATTATGAAGTCGAACAGAACAAGGCATTAAGAAATTGTTTTTTTCCCTGATGAACCAGTTTCAGAAAAGAGACATAGGAAAAAAGAACTATGAATCGGGAAAAGCTTTCGTCTTTACCCCAAACGCACAGAAAAATTCAAATTATTTGCAATTTCTAATCTGATATGATAAGCATTTTAGCAAAAATAAGAAACAGAAAATCTGCGCCTCTGCTACCCGAACCAGTCCCCAAGCATTTCAATCTCGACAACCATATGCTCAGACGAAGGTACCATCTCACAGTCGGGGCGCACGCATTCAGAGCATATGTAAAAGCTAGCTGGAACACCGGGATCTGCAGCTATCTCACCCTGAATGCGGCGCCGACGTCCGACAACCTGAAGGCCACCTCCGGAACCGCCCCGGCGACGTCTAGTCCGCTGCCGCCGGGCACGGGCAGCCCGACCACGAGCAGGCCGTCCTTGTAGACGGCACCCCCGCCGCCGGCGCCCGCGAGAACGCCGGCGAAGCTGATGCTCGCCAGCGTGAGCTTCTTCCCGCCGCCGCCGGCATGGACCGCGTCCTCCACGCCCATGGCTCCTCCCCGCTGGTCGGAAGACTCCGAACGCGAATGAGTTGAATGGGAGGGGCCCACGCGCAAAAAGGCCCTCCGCCGCTTCTCACGGCCTTTGTAGAGAGTACCAGGTAGCGTAGGCGGTATTTGTAGGGAGGGGTCGAGGGGGTTAAAAGAAAAAGAAGAGAGAGAGGAGCGAACGGTGCTGGCGCCCAAGGAATCTATGCGCGTTGTCGAAGACGTCTACGGCTTCAAGCCTTCAATGGCATAATACGTGTTCGACGTTGCTAACGGCGTGTACATCCGGTGTTTTACTCCACTTCTAATACGTAATTTCGTTGTCAAGAACATGCATAAGAATCTCGAATTTTATCTCCTCATTGTGCTTGTCGCTTTTGACATAATTCTAACGTGCTTATTCATCATGGGAAATGTCAGGACGGCCGATATTTTCATGAATTTTTGGAGCTACTGCGTGTATTTTAAACGTTTGAAAATAATATTTGTCATGTATTTGCCCCCCGGGTCTTCGCTGCCTTTTTCTTGAGAGAGACTGGGGCAGAAATAGGAAGGAAAGTGAGGACTAGCGTACAAAACCTAGGTCCTTTTCCTTAGGCGATGACCTTTCGGGCCCACCAATAATTCCCGCGCAGGATATGTCCGTATTGCCCACATCAAATTCCTGACATTTATGCTAGCCCAAATACTTAAGCCCACACAGAAAAGAATACTTAGGCCCATACAGATGAGCAACTCCGTTGTGGGCCTTATTGGGCCTGATGAAGACAGGCCATTGGCACGACTGGCTATCAGGCTATCAGCCTATCAGGCTATCAGTACACGAGAGTGGCCCAACACAAACGACGACACGCCGAGGATGCTGTGCCGCGGCCGCCGCCGGCTGGGGCCGTGGAAGTTGCCGGCGGCGGCGCTGCGAGGGATGTCGCGGCTGGCGCCGCCGGCGCCCGCTAACGCCGACCCTGTGGTGGTTCGCGTGGACGGGAACAACGTGGCTCGCCTCGGGGTGCCCAAGCCCGGGCCGAGGCCGCGGCAGCTAATGTCGCTGCCGCCGTTCCCGGCTGGGGACGATCCACTCCCCGGGCGGAAGGTGGCGCCACGGCGCGTCACGGCGGTCAGCTGGGTGAAGCACTGCTTTGCCGACGTACCGCAGGAGGTCATGCAGGCACACTTCAACAAGAGGATGGTATTTCTCGACCATTTCGTTGTACTGGCATTCCTGCAAGCAAATTCAGGATTTTTTTTTCGTGTTTAGTTGGTTTTAGTTAATAAAACTAAAGAAGAGGAAATTTTTTGATATCGACATGGGTGAATTGCTTTTCTGTAGTACGACTTATAGCGCTCAAGATTTCTAGTGTATTGTTGCATAAAGCGGTGTTTTGTTCATGTTTGGTTATTCTGGCGTTGGAAGCGTGATAGTGGCATGTTATTAGTTGGTCACACGTAATTTTCTCAATCTGGTGTTGTACAGTTTGAACCACTTGTAGACGCCTTTTTATTTGTATCCAAGATTAAACTTGCTTCTATTCGTTGATCAGGTTTTCTCTGAGTGCTCAGATCATGAGGTTTCCGCTGAAAGCATTCAGACGCAGAAGTATCATTTGAAAAAGGTGAACAGTGAAGGCTTTGTCATTTAACTTTTTTTGTGATGTTGTTATACTATGTGAACAAAGTAAATATGCTCAGCAGTTTGTTGCAGATTAAGCATAAGGATGTTATGAAGCCTGGCATGAGAATTCATCTTCCGGTGTCAGTGGCTGAGGGTGAGATAAAGAAACGTTATGAAACCATTCCAACTGCTACATTACATCCTAATAAAGACGAGATTGAGTACATGAGGAGGCTTGTCATGCACAAGGTAATTTCTCATTGTAGGTAGCATTGTTGATCCGTGGTTTGTAACATACAGAATATTTCTGCAGATGCATGTCATTTTCTGCACTTAGCTATACTGCAACTTTGGCACAGACATGTACTGATACATTTGTTACTTCCAGAAGATTCATCTTAATATCTGTTACCTTGATTCTTTGAAATTATAGGACTCTGCTATACTTGTGCTTAACAAGCCCCCCAAAATGCCCATGAAAGGACATTTGCCTGTACATAACAGCATGGACGTGCTTGCAGCTGCAGCACTGTCATATGGAAATGAAGAGGGTCCTAAGTTGGTGAGCCCAAGAGTTGTTTCTCTTTAATTTTTGGCTACCATGTATTATCTTAAACTCTCTCTTGATCTTCCATCTTCCAACGGCTTGTGAGCTCAGGTCCATCGACTGGACAGAGAAAGTAGTGGTTTAATATTGATGGGCAGAAGAAAAGAAAGCTTTACTCGGCTGCATTGGCTTTTCACCAGCCTAAATTTGGCAAAAACAAATTCTCAGGTAATAGTCTATCTTATGATCAGTGAGCCATTCACCTAGCATATGTACTGTTCAATCTAAATGATCTTGATGAATTCATCATTCCACAGTAGTTGCATGCTACTGCCTTACATTATGGGTTTTTCTTGCAGACATGGAATAAAGCCTGTGAAGCATACATGCAGATGTACTGGGTACTTGTAATTGGGACTCCTAAAGAAAGGGAAGGAGTTATATCTGCTCCTATTTCAAAGGTTTTTCCTGATTCAGTTATCACTTCTTAATTTCAGTAATGACTAACGAACCTCATAAGTACGTGACAAAGAACCTTAAACAGTTTCTCTGCAGTTGAACTTCTTGGACTTCAATATCTTAGTATAAAACATTGCTTTTCTTAGTCACCTTGTGCAGCTCTGTGAATCATCGCATTTAACATATCATCCTACCTAGATTGGAACAAGTTTTTCTGCTTTGTAAAAAGTCGAAGTTAGTTACTGTTTCAGGGTAGATGTGATATGCGTGACGAGATGTTTTATGAACTTGTTTCCAGTCTGAACTTCTGTTGTGTTCCGATATTTCGTTAATGGAACGGGATATCATCCCTTTTCGAAAAAAGAAGAAGATTGGAACAAGTTAGTTTATAAATTATGCATGCATGTAAGACATGCATCTCCTGATTAAAACTTTTTATTTAGGTCCCTTTTTCCCTTTGGAACCTGCTCAGGTACTTCTTGATGATGGCAGAGCTGAGAGGGTCATTCTGGCACATCCCTCTGGTGTAGATGGTGCACAGGAGGCGGTAACAGAGTATCGAGTCCTGGGACCAACCATTAATGGTTGTTCATGGCTTGAACTACGGCCATTGACAGGCCGAAAGCACCAGGTACCATATTATGAGTCGAATTGTTTTAAGTCATTGCTAAGCTTACTAATGTTACTGCACAAAGATGTTCTGTTCAAAATCAGGGTACATCCTATTCCAAGTTTCATTTGTTTCGGTATCTGCATAATTTCATTAAGATATCACATGTCTTGCATATATCTTGATAGTTTCCAGCTGTAATCATCAGTGTATTCTTCGTGTTTATTCTGCAGCTTCGGGTGCATTGTGCTGAAGCCTTGGGCACTCCCATCGTCGGAGACTATAAATACGGGTGGTTTGTGCACCAGAGGTGGAAGCAGAATCCTCAACCAGACTTCGAGCCATTCACAGGAGAGCCATACAAGCTGAGGCGGCCAGAAGGCCTGGAGGTTCAGAAGGGCAGTGTCCTCTCAAAAGTCCCTTTGCTGCACCTGCATTGCCGGGAGATGGTCATCCCTAACGTCGCGAAGTTCCTGAGCAGCAACGGAGAGTGGCATGACGATGGCACGCCATGGTCCAAGGACAAGCCCAGCCTCCTAAGGTTCATTGCACCGCTGCCTCCTCACATGAAAATTAGTTGGAATGTCATGTCTTCATTCCTGGTGTAATCGTGTCCTTTCATGTTTTCGTCGTGTCGATCCTAGTTTAGTGTTACATAGAATGGTTTCTTCAGGGTTGTGAAATTGTAGCACAACTTAGAAATCATTGCGCAGTTTCCAAAAAAAATCAATGCGCAACTCTCATCACTTCGCCATGTAATGTACATTCTAATTCTATAAACCATAATCAATGTGAAATAATTTTTAGTTGGATGTGATTAGAATATTTTTTTCATCATTTCACAATGTACATTCTAGCAATTCAGAACTAGACTACTGAACTGAGCTGGTTAGTATCAGACTATCAGTAGTTCCAAAAGACTTGGTTTCTCCTGTGTTGTTTCCTGAAGTAAAAGCCGAGCAGCTTGTAGTACGTCCACCGCCGCTTCCCGCCGGCCGACTCCAGCAACGCCTCGGAGCTAGCGTGAAAGCCGCCTTTGCCAAACGCCTCGAAGACGATGCTGTCCGTGGCCATGACGGGCTCGGCGTTGCCGTCGAGCCGGTCGAACGCGAAAGTGAGGTTCCGGGCGAGCCGGCGCTCCAGATACGCGTCGACGAAGCAGCCGTGCGTGACAAGGTCCGGCGCCACGCCGTCGCGGCGCATGTTGTCGGCGCTGAGGTGGAGGTCCCAGAACATGCACATCTTCGAGAATGCCGCGGCGCGGATGTTGAAGGTGGTGAGGTCCGGCCGGGACCCGGCGGCCACCATCTCCAGGAACGCGCGCTGCAGGGACTTCATCTTGAAGTTGGCCGCGAAAGAGAGGAGGTACAGGTTCCAGAGCAGGTTCCCGGCGTCGCGCCGGCCGAGGCCGACGTCGCGCACGAACGCGCCGAGCTTGTAGTACTTCTGCCGGGAGATGTAGGCGGACGCCACGGCGCGGATGGCGTCACGGGAGATGAGGACGCCGGTCCTCTTGAGCCGCCGGTAGGCCGCCTCCATCTGCGGGACGGTGCCGGAGGCGGCGTACGCCCGGACGAAGGCGTTGCCGGTGGCGGAGTCGACGTGGAGGCCAAGGCGGCCCATTTCTAGCACGGCGTCCTCCATGCGCGCGAGCTCGCCGGCGGCGCCGAAGCAGGAGACGGCGAGTGGGTAGAGCCCACGCGCCGAGGCTGGGTCGCGCGCGGAGAGCTCCCGCACGGCGAGGAGGATCTCGTCGAAGCGGCCGAGGCGCGCGTACTCCGGGAGGAGGCGCGGCGCCGCGGCCGGGAGGCACGCCACGGCGGAGCTGTGCAGGAGCTGCGCCCACATGGACTGCGCCTCGGCGAAGTCCCCGGACTCTGCGCGCGAGACCATGAGGGCTACCGCGTCGTCGGCATCCGGAGCGGTGGCTCTTAGACGGGGCGCTGCGGTTGCCCGCCGGCGCGGCATCTGCGCGTGCGCCGGGATAAAGCTGAGGCCAGTCCAAGAAACGGAGGCCACTGCCCCGGAGCCGGGGACGAAGCGAGGAAGCTGATGAGGACGATATGTGGGTGGAGCTTTGGAAGACAGCGGCGAGTGGTTGAGAGGGAAGAAGAGGCGGCCGGCCGCCATGGTGGAACTGGAAGCAGCTAACACATCTCAATCCTCGATGTCCACCCGTGTGGTCGTGTTGAGCTTGTGTTTTTGGTTAAGCTGTGAGGGGTAGAAAATGTGCTCTATAATATGAGTTATAATAAAGTTAAAAATAGTTTGGTTGAAAGCAACTGTGAGGTTGTGAAATTGCAAGAAAATATATATATAAATATTATAATTATATAATTTTAATTATATAAAATTATATATTATATAATTGTAACTATAGTAATATATATTAATTATATTATATAATTATAATTATTTAATATAATTATAATATAGTTATAATTATGTGATGTAATTATAATTTATTACATATTTATAATTATATTATATAATTAAAATTATTCAATATAATTATAATATATTTATAATTATGGAATGTAATTATAATTATATTACATATTTATAATTGTATAATTATGATTATATATAATTATAATATAACTATACTTATATTATCTTTTATAATTATATAAATATAATTACATTACCTAATAATAATTATATAATATAACTATAATTATATTATTATAAGTATATCATTTAATTGTAATTACATTGAATAATTCTAGTTACATAATGTAATTATAATTATATAATTATTTTTATACATTAACCGGCGCCTACGGCCGGTAAAAACAAGCCCAAACATGCTTTTACTTTTGAATAATATAATTATAACTATTTAATATAATTATAATTATATAATTATTTTTATATATTAATCTTTTAGCTACTTTCTGAGAAGAGTTTTTGCAGAAGTTCACCCCTTTGGTTAGGTTTTTGACTTTTGCGAAAGCTAAAAACTTGCCAACCAAAAACACCCTTATGTTCATTTCTTCCTTCAGCAACTACCAAATCCAGTCAACATGTATAGAGGAATATCAGTCATCTTCCTTCCACCTTCCGTTGGCAAATTCATCTTCAGATTCTGCTTACAAATTTTCAGCTCTTTAGCTCATACTAGCATCCCAGGGGGTGAAAAAAAATCCTGCTCGCATGTTGCTTCCAGAGGCGCAACATCGCATGAATGATGAATAAAGGAAAAGCAAAAAATAATAATACTATGTTCAAAAAATGTCTAATTGGACCAGAACAAATCATGAACCATAACAGCAACCAAAACCGATCCCTCAGGGGGCCATCAGGAGAGCATTACATTTAACATTAATCAATCGCAAATTCGCATTGAATACATATCTTGCTCTGTTGAAGTTAGCTGCTCAACGAAATAAAACAAGAAAATTATTTCAAAAAGATAAAACAAGAAAAATCGTCAATGGTAGTCACAAGGTTTCAGATACATATCTAAAGCTAAAATATGAATTCCAGGATCGATCTTCCTTTATGAAATAGCCCCAGAGAGCATTTGTATGAGCTATTCTGTATATACTGTCAGAGAATATTGACAAGAAGTGATTTGCACTGACAGCTGAGTAGCCAGCAGTTGCACAATAGCAACCATCTCAGCTTTTTCCTAAAGGAAAAACTGAGATATATGAGCTTTGATATCCAGTGGAGTAGAGCCATCTCAAGTTCTCAACATTCAACAACATAATCTTAAGCTAATATCTGTTCAATTTGGTCAATCTGATACTTAGTTTACACATTCATCTTTATATTCCCACTGACACCCAATCGAAGCTGAATGTCATTTTTTTCAGAATACAGAGTTACAAGCAGCTGAATCTACCAGTAGCTCAGCTATCGGCATTGGATGCTCATCCTTTGGAGTGTCAAGATTCAAGTTTCTGAATAGAGACTGCCCCATAAGTAAATGTACCATCCTTTGAGAAAGCTAACTGGCACACCACATAGCGTTTAGGATGTCAAATTTTCCTAATTTGTTCCAAATAGTCCCCAGCTAATTTCCTCAATGCTGTCAGAAAATATCCTGACTTGTCATTTAAGGAGGTTACAATTGGTGAGACACTGGCGATAAGCACAATATTTTCTCCATTGCCCACATCTATTTCATACAATTCTGAGAAAACCTTGCGAAGAACATCAATCAGGCTCTTGTAGAAGGATCCATCAGGAGGTGGAATTACATTCAGTATCAAAACCCCATGACGGTGTAGGATTGTGCGCGCAGCTACAAGGATGCTTCCATTGATTATCTCCAGTGGTGGTGCGCTGACTCCACACATAGCATCAGAGGAATCGAGATCCACCATAATTGCACTGAAATTCATATCTGGTTCTCCTTTATGAGCAAAATCCTGGATCATCTGAATTGCATCACCGACATAGGCACGAAGTAACTCATCCTCCATCAGTCCAAAATATTTCCTACCAACATCCAGGACAACACCGTCTGCCTCTATGCCGAGTACATTGAATTGAAGTCCCAGTCTGATCGACATGGGGAGTGATCCACCCCCAACTCCAGCACAAAGGCACCTGGGCCTAATTCCTGACTGAATAATCTCCTCAATGGAAGGCGCAACCACTGCAAGGCCGGCAGCCATGGCTTGGAGGTAAGGTTGGACTAACGATCCACCTGCCTGGGGCAGCAATGAACCACCTGACTCCTCCAGTGCCTCCAATAACGAAGCAGCAGATGCAGGAGAAGACTGACAGGCAAGGCGCACCTGGGTCTGCACAAGGCAGGGCATCCGCTTGAAGCGCAGTCTGCGGTGCAGCTCCGCTGGACCGGGCGCACAGTCGACAGCCACATCCTCTATGATCATCTCGCCGACAACCGGGCTAGCGACAACCTTGACAGGAGCCAGACCAAGGAGATCGTCCTGGAATGATAGCAGCGGGACGTCAGGGATGGCGTTGTCCCGGAACGCAGCGCTGGGGCAGAGAGCGAGGAGGAGGGGGAGGAGACGGGCATCGGCAGGGTCTGGCTCCGGGCGGGCAGCGCAAGAAATGACCTTAGGAGAAGGCGCAGAGAGCTCAGGGCCGATGAGTATGAGGCGGGAGAACTGTTGGGAGGAGAGGAGGAGGTGGAGGTGGCCGGCACGGGTAGAGAAGATCCAGTCGCGGTGCCTCCCGGACGGGACGAGCATCGCTGCCGTCCGCAGGATGGGCGGAGTGGGGAGCGGGGAATCGAGAACGGCCACCCGGAGGAACGCACTGTCACCGCCGTCCCCGTAAGGATTAGAGCCGTCGTGGGAGAGAGGGTTGGGGAAGGAGAAGGACACGAAGCGGGAGGCCGCGATGCAACGCAGGCCCTCCAGCTCCGGGCTCACCGCCATCGTCGGTGGACGGGCGCCCTCGGTGGACACCAGGTGGTGGCAGCGCTGCGCGGCAAGAGTTGCTGGCTCTCGCTGCGGAATTATTCCTATTTTCATTCTGAAGTTCCACTGTTCAAGCTACACATTCGACACGAATTTCTACCATTATCTAACAAATAAAAAAGCTTCAACTGAATCAGAGAGATTTGCTCAAATCCAATTTTTCACATATGGTTTTTGTGGTTTTGGAGGATATTTCCTCCTTTGAAATGGAGGGAAAAAATTTTGTTTCCTGCATTTTTTTTTCTGTGACATTAAGGTGAACAATGTAAAATTCTGCGTTCCAAGGAACCCTGACTGAAGAGGATATAAGGCAGGCAGAGTCGATGAAAGTGAAACCAACGTAAATTGATTTTATTTCTGTAGTAACTTGTAGTGGGAATCCCTGACAACCTCTATGTTACTATACAAAAGCGTACGTATACAAAAGCATATATATATGTAGCCAGAGAAACTGTGGTATATAGATCGCATGGCTGTCAAAACATAGCAGAGCAACTACATCTACAATGCTACTACAGAGGAGACAGATCATAAATTACATTTCCTACATGAGCTTCTCCATAGCATTTCATGTTTCAAACTCGTTTTCTTAATGTTCGACGTTGGGACTAACTTCTGAGCTTATAAGATTACTATAAACACATGAATCGAGAATCTAGGGTACCAGCAATCATCCTTTCACGTAACCCAGGGCGAAAATGCCAATCTTTTGGCAAAGTAGATCTGTAGATATATTGGTCATTGAGTCAATGTTGGCGATTATCTATTTTCTAGTCACCTGTAACCCTCCATGGGCGACTCCCATCTGAACTGCTGCATGCTTGGTTGGGAAGCAAGCCGTCTCCAAAGTCACCAACCAATCTCATTTGCATTTCTTCCTGTGGAGAAAGAATCCTGATGCACCGTACACAGTTCACAAAGTCCCTACACAAGCAAAGCAATCAGTATTTAGTTAAAGAGTTAGCCTAGCAAAGCAATCGATGAACAAGGATGACAATGATAATTTGGTCACATTTAATTCCAGAATCAGATGAGACCTTGACACCAATTCTGCAGTTCCATATTTTAGCCAGTTTTCAAGTTTCTCCTTTTTTGTATCAGTACTCAGTACAAAAAAAAAAAACCATTCACTCAATGCAGCAAAAATACTTTTAAATAGAGACTGAAGCACAATCAAAATGCAAGAATCTTTCAAGGTTCAGCACTGTTCACTGCCACCATTGATACTACCATTTTGCAGCCTTTCCATCACAGAAAGCCATGCCATTTAAGTTTTTTAGTCAGATGCTAATAAATTTCAAAGAGAAAAGATGGGAAAGGAAGCTTATATAACTTACTCCCATGGGTCGTCACCAACTAATAGAACATCCTTCTCATGATCTTCGTATACAAGCTTCCAGCTAGCTCTATTTTGATCACTGAGTTGCCCCTCAATACCAAACATCCTGGCAATGTCATGTTTCAGTTCATCATATCCAGAATATCTGTTGATGTCGATAGATCTTCCTACAGCACCACGCTTGTGCACCTGTAGATAAATCCATTGGTCAGACGATAAAAAGGATAGAACAGAAATTAGATTTTCCATATCCTAACTCTACGTTCATGAACTTATTTAATTAACAGAGAGAAAACAAGCATATTTTTTTTGTCATTATGTGGCGTGAATTAGCTTTAGCAACTGATTCAAAGGTGAGAACAGACAACAGTTCACTTGAACTCCATGTTAACGTGTTCTTGTTGTGTGCTGTAAAGTAAAAGGAGTTTGACAGATATTCCCTAAAGGGCAGCCCGGTGACCTAGCTCCTGCTTGCGCAGTGTCCAAGAAGGGTCTGACCACTTTGTGTCTTTTATAAAGAGTCTTTCCCTGCATTTCTGCAAGAGGCTGTTTCCAAGACTCAAACCCGTGACCTCATGGTCACAAGGCAACATCTTTATCACAGTGCCAAGACTCCACTCCTTTGACAGATATTTCCTATTTGTGTAAAATACAAAACTGGAACTAAAAAAATGTAACAGACCTTGGTGTAGGTTCGCATTCGTTGAGGTGCTCGAGAGTTTTTATTCAAAAATGGGGTATCATTGATTGAAGAATCTATAGACTTGAATGGCATATCAGCAACACCAAATGAATGTGAGATCATTGAAGATGATAATTCTTGTTGAGAATCCCTTGATGAAATATAGTTAGATATGCCATTTCCTGGCATCTGATCCATGTACTTCTCATTTCCAATGTTACTAGCAAGCAGGGCATCTGCATTAAGGGACTCCAGTTGACCATCAATGTTGACCCCAAATAGTAGGTTATTTCCTGGATCTGCAACCTCAAATTCACTATCTGGAACCATGTCTCTTAACAGCTGATGCTGATTGAAGGATGAAGGTGGAAAGTTTTGTTGCAATGATCCATCAGCCTGGGAAAGACAGATTGAAGTAGCTGAAGAGGATGAGTCTAAATAATCCATCTGAGTGTTGTTAATGTAGTCTTGTCCAGTAGCCGACCTAAGTTCAGTCATCTTGGCAGTCATCATTGTTTGATTTGTGCTATGAAACGGCTTAACTTCTTGTTCAATAGTAGGGCCCAATGCAACAGATGATTGAGGTGCCTTAGCTGCAATAAGTGAGCTTTGGTTCTTGGAGCTACTTGGCATTGATTGCAGATAAATATGATTATTGTTTGTGGATGGAGATGTTGAAGAAGGGGGGACAACATCTGTCTTCAATGGTTGCACTCCACTAGACATATGCAAAGAGCAAGCACCCATAGAGTTAACAATTTCAGATTTTGGAACAGGAACATCATTCTCATGGAAGCCTTGCATTGTTTGATGCGCTTGAGTCTCTTGCTGCGTCGGATATTGAATAATGCTACTGTTTTGCATACCAATCACTTGGGATGGCTGAGAAGTTGAATGGGAATTTACAATTTGTTGCTGTAAATCCAAGACCATTTTCTGGTGATCCATGGTCAGAGGCTGCTGTGGTTGTAGAGCCTTCAATAATTGCATTTTCACTTGATGATCAGAGAGCTGTGGGATCATGTTTGCATCTGCAGGTATCTGGACAGCTTGTATCTTTATTTGTTGTTGTTCCTGCATTGGCTGCTGAACCTGCGGCGGTGTCTGCTGCTGCTGCTGCAGAAGCTGAATTTGTTGAAGACCTCCTTTTACAATGGAGTGATTTTGAGCCATAGGTTGTTGCTGGGGCTGACCCTGAACAATGACCTGAGGTTGCTGAGGGTGAGCCTGGAGAACCTGAGGTTGCTGAGGCTGAGCCTGGAGAATGACTTGCGGTTGCTGCAGCTGAGTCTGTACAGCAAGTTGAGGCTGTGTAATATTTATACTTGGTTGGCTGACTTGCACTGGCTCTGTAGAATTGTGGTGCTTGTGTTCGGAATTGCAATCTTGAACTATCTTCTGTGGTAATATAACACTTCCCAATTGGTTTGGTGCAGCTATCACTTTTGCTAACTGCTCGATCTGCTGGTTTTGTGGAGGTAGCAATGAAGTATTGAACTGGATGTTATTTTGTTGCAGGAACTGGGGCTGGAAACTGATTTGCCTTGATATATCAGCTGCTGCAGCAAGAGTTTGTACAGGTTTGCCAGCTAGCGAGTTCAACAAATCTGGTTGCATGGATGTACTAGCCAGAGTGGGGTTCTGTTGCATGTTCATCCACTGAGCTAAACTTAATCCTGGAACTAGACTGTTATGAGCATTAAGATCTTTCTTGTAAATCTCCTCACCGATCCATGGCATCGTTCGTTTAAAAAGACTATCCATTTCTGAGGCCTCAACATCTGTAGATATTACTATTAGATGACATCAATTTGAAAGGATATACAATTATGATTTCATCAATGCTTGTACTAAAAGAATCCATTAACTGAGTAGGATATTGCTGGGCAACAAATTGTAGTTCTCTATTTACCTTGTCTCAGACGTTTTGCAGTGAATAATGGTGAGGGATAGATGAAGAATGGAGCTATAACAGGCTCAATCTCCCAGAGGGAAACCCTGGTGCGTCTCTCACTTGGTGCCGCTTCGTCCCATGCAACCTGCATATGCATATATTTCTCTCATAACAAACATAGGACAACAAGCAAAATTTGCATATTTTATTTGATTGATCAGACCAAACCTGAATATTGCGCCATTGGGAGTTTTTCCACCGTACAGGATCCAGATCACTTGTACCAGTTATTGTACCCATGTACCTACAAAAAGTTGCCAGAAACACCCACTTCTTAGAAATGTACAGAACTGTAAAGCTGATAGAGAAAAACTTCATGCAGCTCAGAATATTATATAAGTACTCCAGATGCAACAAAATGGTTAATTCTAGACAGTCAAAATGGAGCAGGAAATGTACAAAAATCTACAACTGTGAATTTCAGATATTAGCTAAAGCTAGAAATGTCATACCTTCTCGTTCCAGATTCTTCTGTTTCAAACATCATTCTGAATCGCATTCCAAGAGACAATTGGTTGCTACAGACAGCCTTCTGATACTTTGCAAAAGGAATCACAAACTCTGAAGGGCTAGCCCTGAAGGAGGGGAAAAGAAACTCAGTTGAAACTTTTGATGCATCGTTTCTTTATGTATTAATTATTAAGCCTAGAAGAAGATGCTATATTTACCTCGGGTTATAGAATACTGTGAATTGGCTGTTATTGGCAGCTGCATGGGCTGCAGCAGCAAGAATTCCAATATGCATGCTATCACTAGATAAAACAGATGATGATAGATTAACTGGTTGTCTATTTGCTCGCCTGATCCCCAAGAGGAGTTGCTGTTTTGCATCCCTAAAAGTAGATCAGTGGCACTAGTTATCCTCTCTGAATTGCTATATTGACTCTCATTGAATAAAAAACAGGAAAAATAAGACCTTCACCCTCAACATTTTACCTAATAAATAAGACTGAATCACCAGCAATAAGCCTCTTTCCACTGATAAAAAGGCTCCAACCAGTAGTCAGCAAATGCCTTTTAGGCTGGCCTGGTGAAGAGGAAGAGAAGTATCTTTTAAACTGGAAAAGGTGTGTTTACGAAATAACATTATTGAAAAACAAATAAGGTATCAATATTTTAACAGGGGCTAGAATAACTTTAGAAGGGAACTTAGTTTTTTCTGACTTACCCCGGTATATATGACGGAAAGTCCAAGTTGAATCATGCAAATCTCTGGCCTGCAGTTCCTGAGCTGGGGGCTGCACTGAGAAGTCCTACACGCATTGCAGAGTGGATAATTAGAGCAAACTAAGAAATCAACACTTCATCTGTTTTCAATATAATACTTACAAGAGGGGGAAAGATCCGCTCTGCAGCCCGCCGTGGCACTGAAAAACCTCCATGAGTGCTTGTATCACTTGCAGTCAGTGTTTTACAGAAGAACTCTGTTGGTGGTCTAGTTTGCTTAAGTGCAAGCTCTGATGCCAGCAACGTCTCCTTGTCACACTGTGCCACCTACCAATTCCAATTCCAAAATCAAGGTGGTACAGGTACATCATATAATGCAGATGATATAATTGAAGATGGAGAGGTATGACCTACATTGCTAACCGGCTGGAGAGTCATTCGAGCATAAACTTCATCTGTCTCAGGATCAGCCTGCCAATTTTTGTTGCAAGAAACATAACATAGAATCATCAAGTTACGAGAGCACTCGTTCAATCACCAGTTCTTCAATGTTTTCTTTCAAAAGAAACATTACTTACGTGCATAGTGACACTATGGAGGATACATATAAGCTTAGATGGAAGATTTGGATAGCTTGGAATTTTGGCGTCTGCATCCTTTCGCATAGATGCTGCTACCTGAAATTGGGAATCAAGATTGTTCAACATGAAGCTCAAGCCAACTACCATACTAAGTATCCAACAGATTTTACTAAAGGCTTCTCTTTATATGGCATAAACATAAAAACACAGTAGACAAAACGCTAATACGAAAATCCACCTTAATTCTGCAATTTAAGATGAGAAATGGTTTGCTAGTTAATATCTAATAATTCAACAATGCTTCTCAAGATTTGACATCTATATGACAAACACGAGTTGAACAACTGAAACAATACAACTATCCTTGTGAGTTAACATTAGCATCAAGTAGACAACATCAATTAATGACAACTTAAAGAAATTTGTTGACACAAATAAAGGCCAGAAATGATCTAGGAGTATCTGCAAGGAGGACCAACAGTCGAGCATGATGCAAAAGGGCATCCAAAAAGCATTTTACTTTGAGCACTGATACATCGCCCAAAAGGCAGAGATTACACCAAAAGGAAATAAAGCAACAGATACATTTTGTACTCAATAACAAGGCTTAATTACGAGTAGATACATGACGAAAGTCCAACTCCCAAATTTTCCATCAAACATTTCCCGGAGAAAAAAGGCTACTTTTTTTTGTGTGTGGATGTGTGTCTCGAGAGAAATGGAAGCCAAACATTTCGCTGCGAAGCTCAAGAACCAACTGACCGCAGACACCAACCCAATCAACCAACGATGAACCGACACGCCATCTCTCTTCCGCGAGAACACGAGGAGGCGACAAGAACGAGCCAACCGGAAGAACGCCACAGGAAACGCGAGCACAGAACAAAGTGGGGGAAAGGAGCAAGCAATTCCGCTTCGTCCGGAGAGGAGCGAGCGTAGGGCAACCCCGCAACATCTTCGATCAGGAACCGTCGTCGTCGGCCAACCACGCACGCACCTGCTCGCTGTGCCCCTGGGGGAAGTAGACGACGAGGCTCCCCGCCGGCGGCAGCGCGACGAGCGGGCCCGCGCACGCGTACCACAGCTCCTCGTTCACCTTCCTCTCCACCCCGCCCCCCTCGCCGCCTCCAGCCCCGCCGGCGCTCGTCCCCGCCGCCGCCATCCCCGGCTGCGAACAAGTCGACCACGCAGCCTCGACCTTCCCCCGCCGCGGCCGCTGAAGGGCGGAGTCGCGGAGCAGCTCCCAAGAAAGAAAAGCAAGACCCGGCCGCAGCGGAGACGAACGGAGCCGAGCAATATAATAGTGCTGCTACTAGCTCAGCAGCCTCAGCGTCGCTTTGCTCCTGCCTACTGAGCTCGCTCCTCCTCCAGCTGCTGCGGCCGAGCCTGCCTACTGGCTGCCCCTGCCCGTACTGTTAACCCACCACCACCAGCAGCAGTAGTTTAATCGCCGGTTACTTGCCGGGCTCGCTGATCAGCTCAGCTCATCTCATTGATTAATTAACTAATCCCCTGGCATCTGGACGCAGGTGCCGCAGCAGCAGCGCACGGACGGACGCGCCGGAATTTTTGATACGCGTGACCTTTCTTTCCGCCGTGCCTCGCCTTTTGATTTTTCTCCGCGCATTGTTCATTTGTTCCCTCACCCTTGATTTCGATTGGCAGGCTGACTCTTTTCCAGCTCCGATTCTCTGACGATGAAAAGTTGGCGATAGACAGTTTTTTAGCGAACTTTATCTGTGGGTGTCCTGTTTATGGACTTTCCCGAGTGCTATAGGAAAGTGTTCGCTCGTTCCATTAAGCACGGGGTTTTCGTGGTATGGCACGTGTCGATCGTGTGTGGTAGTGCTAGTAAACGTAATTGATCCTTTGTTGTAGAGTAGGCAGCAGGTTTTGGAGTTGGTGATGACACCAGGCTAAGTAACTACAGGACAGATCTTAACGACTGTTAGGCGAGGCCAAAGACTGCAAAGCAGGGCTTGACAATAAGTGAGCCCTACTGTTAAGGCCAGAGAAAAGTTGGACCGCACCACTTTGAATCAAAAGCATATAATCGAGCTGGTACAACTATTGGTATTAAGTAAGATTCGTTTAGAACGCATAAATTTTAAATGAATTAATTTAATTTTATCAGAGCATGAAAAAAAAATCTTATATTCTAAATGGAGCTTAAGTTTAGTCATCTGTGACATCACATTCCTCTCTTTGTTGCAAGAGCGAAACTGCAAACACGCGTCGCCTGAAAATTTTCATGTGGACGACGGTCGATGGTAAAACAAACGACAGTTGCAGTTTTCCTGGAAACGGTGAGGAGGATGCTTTCCAAACGCAGGCAAGTCTCCGTCCCCCGGCGGGCGCTATAGCCAGAGTGCCAGACGACGATGTCGGCAACATATCCCTGGGACTGGGGACGCGGAACGAGCTTCGGCCGGCTCCGCCATGCTCGCTCGACTGCCTGCGGGCTGCGGCCTCCCTCCCACACGCGTCGTGTCGTCGCGGAGCGTGGCGGCCGGCGAGCTCAATTATTTGGCGTACTCTAGCCAACGAGGCGACAGGGCTCCTCCTCCTAACGAGCGCACTGCTCGATAATCAACTGATCATCTCTCGTCGGCCCATCCTGATCGCACAACAGCTAGTAGCTGCAGGGATGTGTGAACAGTGGAGCTGCCGTTGCAGATCGTAGTAAGCTTGACTACTCCTGGAGCACACGCCGTCGATGACTGCTAGCTGCTGCCGTTACAGATCGTAAACTTAACAGTTCTAATTTACTGTTGGCTGCGCCGGAGACGATAGAGACACATACACAGCGTTTGGACCAAATTAATCTAGACGTACGTCGCTCACCTGCCGCGCGCGCGCACAAAAACGCGAGGAGCCACAGCTACAGCGAGGACGCTCGCGGCGCGCTTCGTCACGCACCTGACCAGGCCTAGCCTGCGTGCGATGTATCCGTCGCTGCCGGTCGAAGCAACGCGCGGCAGCGCGGGCCATGGATGATGGGTGGACGGTGGACCGGAGCAGAGCCTCGCGCGCGGGGACCTCGTCGATCGATCGATCGGGCGCTCGGGCACGTTGGCGCCGTGCTCTGGGGTCGAATTGGGATGGCGACGACACCTCAGGCGTGGAGCCATGCACGGCGCGCAAGGGGCCCAGCAGATCGATCGCGGGCAACCTGCCGGTTGAACTAAACCCACGCGTGTGTCCTCCAAATACCAATGAGATTGAGAGGCCGGATGAATAATCTCGGGTAGCAAGACTTCTTGCTGATTTCTTCGGATAAACCTCGAGTTGTCCTCCACTTCGCCCGCGCTCACGCACCAGCTAATCCACCAGCAGGCTGATCAAGATATAGACGATCGATCCACCTTCTTTGCTGGCCGGATTTTCGCGGCCGGCCGGCGCGACGGGACGTCCGATCCCCTTTGTCGCCATGGCTGGCGCCACGGCTCCGTGCGACGGGACACCACTCTTGGAGGTTGGAGCGAAGTGCCGGCGAACTGATTCTAATGATCGTGATCCTCCTCTCCGTTCGGTCAGAGGGACTCATCATCGTGCCGGCGATGATACCTTAGCCCAGCTCACAAATTTCAATCACAAAGAATTCTCACCTGCACTGCCGAGCCCGCATACGCGACTCACGCGAACGCGAGCGAGCACGGCGGCCCTCCAGCCGAACCACTAGGCCGTGCGTGTGGACCGAGGCCGTGGTGCTCGCGCGCTGTTGACGAAGCCCGTTCGTCAAGGCCCGGCTTCTACAGAGACCCATGGGCGGTCGTTGTTTCAAATAACGGTCACCCCCAGCGTTGTTACAACGCCGCCTCCTCTACGCGCCGGGGCACCGGCGCCGCGCCGCTGCCTTCTGGATGCCATCGGTACCTCGTTGTTTCATCCCGGAGGCATCCGATCACGACGAAGTTCGTTCCAACCGACCAAGAGGACAAGAAAAAAGAGGAGACGGCGGGAGAGACCGCCGGTGGCGGCGCGCGCATGGTGGGCAGCGCCGCCAGCCCGGGCTCCTTCGACGCACTCACCGGCACGCGGCGCCACAGCATTGGGGAGAGATGGGGCACTAGTTTCGCAACAAACATCTCACAAGCACGCACAACACAATATGCATTAACACACAGCAGAATAAGGTGTAAACAAAGGTGGCAACAGTTCTATTGTTAATCCACCATTCCACTATAAACATGTTCGATCGACGACCCTTTCTTGTTGTCGTCATCCCAAAATCCATTCCAGTTACAGTGAACTTTCTTCGACGACGCATCGCCGTCCCAAAATTCCTCCATAGTTCCATCTTTCTAAGTTGATACGACTACCAGCGAGCTACGGTATAAACGTCGCCAGAGTGAAGTTTAAGTTGCGGAGATGAGGCGACCAAACAACCAACAAACTAAAAAACGAAAAAAAAATGATCTATAAGACTATAAGCGTTTAGTATAATTTATATCACTCCAACACCATCCAGAAGTTGCCGAGTGCAGGGATTGAGAGGTTAGACGGCCGGCTCCTGCGGCAGCGCGTTCCCCAGCTTCGTCTCCGGCGGTTCAAGTTGCAGCAGTGCTGGCGGGTCGCCATTGTACGGGACCAGCTGGTAGCAGTCCCCTGATTTTTCAAGCGCCGGAGGAGCTGACCAGGCTATGGGTTTCACTTTCACTGAAGCAAGAATAAAACAACGAATCAGAGGTAAGATAATCATCAAGAAATAAGCAAACCTTTTGCTATATCTTACTAAACTAGTATAGCACCAAGCAAAACCATACAGTGATGTTTCAGATAATTGATAGTATAAACTAACATCGTAAGCTGTTAATTACTTGGAAGGAAGCTGCGGCAAAGTGCTATCAGAACAGGCCGATTAGCTTCACCTAGCAAAATCATTGAACAAAGTCATGAGTACAACAGATAACGTTTAAGGGAGTTTACAGGCACATCTTCGATCTAGCTAGCTCGCCATCAGTCATGACTGAAGCAGCTTCATAATTTCATGACAGACAGTAGAGGCACTAGAGGCTTAATTCCAATTTCCAATTTCCCAACAAAAATGACAAACAGTAGAGGCAGTAAGTTCAACTGATGTACACTACCTTCTTCCAGAAGAGGCTTAATTAATTTTTTATCCAAACATTCATTATGATCCGTCTTGGCACGTTTCCTTACATAGTCTTGTTGTGTAGGTGCAGGTATCTTGAATGAAAACTGAGATAAATTTACACCTTGAGCACCATATTGTAGATTCTCTTTAAGATAACTGTCAAAAGGCATTTAATGTCAAAAATTAGAGAGCAACAAATTGAACCACAAATGTAAACAAACAACAACACTTTCACGCAAAAAAAAAACTCAGAATTTATGCCAACATAATGTATTTCCTGAATGCAGAACCTAAAGTGGAGTCTAAACGCTGCTAGCTAGTTTAACCCATGACCTATGACTATTCCACAAACAAGATGCATCTAAAACTGCACATTGACTAATATGCTCAAGTGAAGAGATTGACATACTTTTCAATTTCTTTACTCGATCTCAGTTTCCTTCCAGTAGGAGTGGTATAGTACCTGAAAGCATGTATAAGATGTTAGCATTCATACTTGTACATATGCAAAATGTCAAAATATAACAGTAGGAGTGGTAAAAGAGGAGCCTTTCGGATTTTTGCCAGTAGAAACAATGTGCTTCGAAAATTTTCCATGGACCCACAAATCATAGACACATGTGGTCCCATATGTCATTCACACAGATGGCAAAATCATCAAGAAGGCAACGTTTCAAGTCCCAAATATGCAAATCGTAAAAGAGAATGCGTTTTTGGGATACCAAGAGTTGATTCAGAACATTATTTAGCCTATATATGTGTCAGTTGCTAATCATCCATCTAGACATTGCTTTTAGGATTAAGGTCAATATTCACATCACATTGTTGGTTTCCCCACCGGCTACATTTATAGGAAAAGCAAGGTACTATATCCCATTCGTTTCAATTCCCCACACAAGTCTTCTTGTGGGGGGGAGGAAAATGTGTACATGATAACAATGCTAGTACATAAAAAAATGCCATGATTATTAAGCTTGGTTAGGATCCACTGCCGTAAACATCAAAAGCTGAAGGTGACGATGATTTAAGAACTATAATATAATGTTACAGATCATTTCCATTCGTATAAGTGTTAGGACATTAGATCATTACTAGACTTCAGCAAGGGGAACACAACAGAAAAACACAGGAGTTCATAAGATCTTAGGGAGTACTAAAAAACTACAATGTCATTTAATTAGAAACAATTAGATTGAAAAGGGAAGTCAAACCAGGTTCAGAGAGAACATTGTCACTCACACGTCGGCAAATCTGGTGCATCCTTCGCCTCTTATAGCGACCAACCTTTCAAACCCTGGAGGGGGCTGTGGGATGTTATGTTGATCCACTGCCCAAAGCCAGCTACCATCCTGAGATACGTCTGATGGATCATTGCATGTCACATCAGGCTTCCACTCACGAGCCTTCTCACATGTGAAAGGCTCTTCTTTAATCCGTGCACGAAGTTCTTCATATATCTCTTTTTTCGGAATAAGCCGCCATTTTTCGCATGCAGCACATTGAGCAGCATAAGCTGCAATCGATAATGCTCTTTGCCTTCGTCGCTTAGATGGAACAGACAAGCAGTTTGTTCCCAGTTCATCTTCCCCGCCATTAGCTTCCTCGCTCTTATGAACGACAGTTTGATATGCGCATTCAGAGGAGTGGCTATCACTATCAAATTGCTCAACATCTTTATCAGATAAAATCATCTGTGTCTTCTCTGGTGGTGGACGTTCGGAGTCCTGTGCAGGATGGGGCAGGGAGTTTGTTGGGTTGGAGTCCATACCTTTTAAGGACCTGTTGTAGGTGACAGTAAAGTTTTAGCAAACAAGAAGGGAACTGCAGTAATCTCGAAATTATCGCCATAAAAATACTGTTTATACATGCAAACAAAATAGCTGTGAATCATGATCTGCTGATAAAAAAGGTAATTAACGAAGTTTCTAAAATTCAGAAACATTTCACCTTTTAAATCATTCATTTTTTTTCAATGAATAAATGCCACCAGTTAGACTAGACTATTTGGTATAGAGCATGCTGAGCAGTTGACGCTAGTTGTGATAACATTAAAGAATAATTAACACAGGCAAAGGTATGGCTTCAGTATTTCATATACTGTATTTATAGTGAATGTAGCCCGTCATCAGTACATCATCAAATACCACAGATACAAAATGAAACCACCGAATGGCATCAAATAGAGAATTGAGAGCAAGCAATTTTGTTTATGGCTTCAAGAGTGAAGAACTCTGGACTATATGCAAATATACAATTGGCAACAAGAACATATCAAAAGAGAAAGGTTTCAATTTAGGTTAGTTAGGGTGCTGCATAAATGTCCCAACATTTGCAATTTTTAATTAACACAAGGTGGCCTAACATCCAAGATCACAGACTAGATACTAGGATCTGTCAGCAATAGAATGAAACCAATGCCTCACTAGTACACATAAAAGCCAACCAATGAGGTTCACCAAGTCTGTTTCTTCAATCAAGTTCATTGTGCTGCAGCATGGATGTCAAGCATATAAAATCTAGATCCCTAACCTGAGGTAAGAATGCTCCTAGGCTCTATTTCAAAATATAATTGGGAATAGTAATTTATGAACATAGTTCTTCATTATTATAACAAGGAAACAACTAATCTGATCTACTTACACCAAGGCAGGGCATAGCAATCTTCTAACACTTAAAAGCTTAGCTAAGAAGTGCTAATGCAACGTCACACAATGCACCGAGCACAGGTAGCACAGAATCAGTCAAGCAGTAGCAACACAGCATTAAGCTAACAAAGTTAAGGCTACACCAATAGCATAACAAATGTCATGGTATTAAGATGGTCCTTTGCTATCAATCCAGCATCACAAGTCATGATTCGCCCCACCATTTCATTGGGCATGGAAATCATGAAATGCAGACTTCTATTACACAATTTCGTAAGGCAAATTCTGGCACCAAAATCCATCAGAATTCAGGCGCAAAATTTCGGCCTCCCTGCTACCTACAAAAAAACTGCTCTCCAATTCCCACGCTGGATGCAAGACAATGCAGATGCTCCATCTTCTAACAACCTAATGTAATAAGATGCTCCAACAACGTAGCAGGACCAGAGTTCTACCGAAAAAAAATAAAACGATTATTCCAGGCGATCAGGGAAGAGAGAAGAGGAGCGAGCAAAAGCAATACCAGTAGAACTTCCAGTAGCGGAGCTTCCAGTAGACGAGAGGGGGTAGAGAGTCCTCTGGAGAAGCATCCGCTGGCGGCGGCGATGGGGACTTCGCGGAATGCGGCGGCGATGGTGGTTCGCCTCGCTGAGCGGCGCATGAGGCGTCGAGCCGGCGGTAGAGCTCGGCCCGGCGGGCGTCCCGTCGCGTCATGGTGCCTGGCTTGCGTCGGCGCGCGGGTCCCGCTCAGTTGCGGCAGCGGCGCTGCCCGCCTCAGTGATCACCCCCGCTGGGAGAGGGAAGAGGAGAGGGTGCCGACCAGTCTCACTGAGCTGGGTGGCGGAGTGACACAGGAAATTCGGAGGACACTGCAAGATTTGAAGCCGTTTTGTAGAGAGATTTCAGACTCGAGGTGAGAAAGTGAGATGGTAGTTCCAAGATCCTCAATAACTAAATTTCCTTTTTAAATAAAATACTAAAATAGAAATATTTTTGTAAGTGAAATACAAATGTATTGGTTTCAGACTTGTATGGTCAGAATGTTCCACGTATCCTCCAAAATAATTCCTTATATAAAATATAAATATTTTTGCGAGTGAAATACAATATACTGCACTAAAAGCTTTTAGCAAAAAAATGTAAAAGAGGCGATTTAGAACAGAACTTGTTTGAACAAACGGTGCAAGACATTCAAGTTGGATATGCTCAGAGCCAACAGATTAGTGGAGTAGTACACTGGAAGGATAGGCTCTTTTTTTTGAATATATAATGGCGAGAACCATTTTGCTAAAAAATATATTATAGCAAAGATAAGGTTAAGCACTTGCCATCAAATCCAACCAAAGATGTGCTCCTAAATTCTAATCATCAGGATTTAGAACTGTCGTCATATCTGGGGTGCTAGATCAAATGCATATCTGGGTATAGCATGCTTTGGATAGCAAACATTAAAGTTCATATATTCTCCCTTCAATGTATAGATGTCAAAAGACATCCAGCAAAAAAAAATTAAGAAACCAATAAATGTGCGCCTGAAAATGTTATTAGTACATGCTAATAGAGACCGAGCCAAACTCGGACAGCTAGCGACGCCAGGGGGCGTCTAGCCCGCCCGGGTTTGATTCTTGATCGAACTCGAGTGCTCACTGGGGCGTGTCCTCTTTTCTAATTATATTTTAAATGGTACCTCTCAACACGTGGCTCTACAAAACGACGGTGATGTCTCCATTGTACATCGGAGCTCGATGGTTCTCATGATCTCACAAATCTCACGAAGCACGCGTCTTAGTTGCTGAGTATAATTATAAATCTAAAAATACGAGTAGAGGTGTGTGTAAATGTAAAAAAAAAACCGATGACGTCTCCATCGTGCATCGAACCTCGAAGGTTCTGATGATCTCACGAAAGACACGTTTTAATTGCTAAGTATTATTATAAGTCTAAAAATGTATGTAAAAGTGTGTATAAATGTGTGTAGTAATGTGAGTATGTGTGTGCCACATGAATAAATGATACATCTGTATTTAATTTGAGAGGTAAAAAAGTACATGCTAATAATACAGAAAGAAAAAAGAGGCATGAATTAAATTCATTTTGAACGTGACTGTCTGTGCTTGCGAGCCGAACAGGAAACACGGCTCGGATGGCTCTCAACGCAACGCGAAGGGATTGTCTTACGAGCGTTTGCGTGACGAGCAGGGTTTTAACCCTTTAAATCACGAAAACCGCTCGAGAGCAGTTTAATAAAAATTGTAAAAACCGTAAAAATCGTTATAAAAATTGAATAAATTCAAAAATCAAATTTTTAAGAGAAAACGATTTACCGTTTTTAAATTTAAAATCAAATCAGTTTGAGCGGTTTTTCAACAATTTTTGCGGTAAACCGTTCGGTTTGAGCGGTTTTCGAATTTTCAAATTTTTTCAAGTTTTCAAATTTTTTTAAATTTTTAAAACAAAAACCGGTCAACTGTAAAAAACCGAACCGCAACGGTTTGATTGAAAACCGCGGTTCGAACAGTTTTGTGAATCATGGTGACGAGTCGTCCATTTCCCTCTTTAGGCTTCGATTTCGTGGAACCGTAGTGCACAGTGATTTTTCTCGCTCGATCCGTGCCTGCCAGCGACCGGGACGACGATCGCAGACGAACCGTTTCCCAACGCAACGCGCCAAAATTGCGTCATTTCCTCAAGCGAAGCGGCGTGTGTGAAAAGCAAACAGTTGTATCTGTGTGTTTCGCGATTTATTTTTACAAGGTAAACATTCATTGTGCCGTACTCTTTTGGTTGTTAAATTGATGTTATCGTTGATTTTTAATTTTAATTTTAATTAATTATTTATTTTATTTAAAAAATTAGTTTAAATATATAAAATTTTAAGTTATAATTAAATAGATTTAATGATAAATTAAATTATAATAAAATATATGATTTTTATTAATTTTTTAATAAAACAAATACTTAAAATATGAAATTAAAAGTGAATAAAAAACGGAAGAAGTACGGATATCGAACAAGTGAAAAGCGCGTTGCAGAGTCTTGGCGCTAGTCCTGCGACAGGCCGGGCCAAAGTCGGGTGGGTCGCGGCACGTATGGGTGGCAGAGCCCATGGCCCAGCCCAGCACGAGGAATGAGGAACTGCTTTGAGATTGGTGAGTAAACACGCGGTGAGAGGGCTAGGAGATTCTCGGCGGTCATTGCGGCTGTGAGTACATGTATTTCTTTGCAACAGCAGCCACACACTCATCATTCGAACGGGCTCAAAGTTATTTTAATATTAAGTCATCCTTGAAAAAAAAAATTACAAAACAATTACACAGAAATTTATAACGAATCGCATGAAAAAACATGGGATTGAAGAATTTTTTCTATGATCCAAATAGAGGCTAACCCTCTTTGATAGAGCTCTACGAAGTTCATTTTCGGACAAAACCAAGGAAATGTAAAATACTACTTGAGAATAAAATATAGAGAACCAACTCACCAAAGAATCACTTCTTTGCGGAGGACCGTAATAAGATTATAAAGGCCCAAAGCAAAATCAATGTTGGAGGCTTTTAACATTTGAATTTATAGTTTTTAATCAATTAAACTCAAAGTTATCTAAATGATAGTAAAAAAAAAAGATCTTCACGCTTATATCCAGCCGGCTTCATGGAAATGAGCTTGAGATTGAACCAGAGAAATATTGGAGGAAGATCTGAACAACTCCTTAATCCACTCTACGACATCCTAATTTATTTATTTATTTTACAATTTACAATTCTGAATCCATATCTAATTTTCCATTAGTCAATCGCCACCTTAGAGTATATTTAATTTAATTTGGAATATCCTAGTCTTCTACTCCTGTAGTACATTATAAAAGAGAGCATCTATCATGTTTGATCGTGACTTGTAATATTTTTTATTTTTTAAAAATAATTTAATTGTGGGAAATTATAAGTTACTCCTACATTTCAATGACAACAATTACAAAACAAAAGGAAGTCAAGTAAGTTAAATATAACAAAGTACCACTGAAATCAGATGATCAGATCAGCTGCAGAACAGGGTATGGAATCGTCAAAAGGGGATGAAAATAGCACAGCGTTCGAACAGAATCAAATTTACAAGAGGTTCATACATCAACCTCCGCAACAGAAACGAGTAGTACAACAGGAGGCTCGTTTCTCCGTGTCATCGGCAATGGCGACGATAGATACCAACACCGGAATCCCCGTACACGACGCTGTCCTACACTAACTGCTACCGCGCGGTTCACCAGGACCACATCACGGGGCTCGCCTGGCCGAGCACCGGCAACTGCGGCGGCACCATGCAGTGTTGCGGCCACCGGTACATGCACCCCTCGCCGAACCCGGCTCCAGCGCTGCCGAACGTCGTCTGGCCGGTCCAGCGAGGGACCTGGTCTTCGCCTTCTTCCTCGAAGTCCATCGCCGCCGCGCCGTCGCCGTCCTCGCCGTCCGCCGCCTCCGCGGCCGTCGACGGCTCCGCCTCCTCCGCCGGCGACGGCGGCACCCACGGGACGACGGCCAGCGCCCGGTCGTCGCAATGTTCCAGGGCGCCGGCCAGCAGGTCCCGCACCGTCCGGCTGTCGGCCTCCCGGAGCATCGCGCGGACCCAGTCGGCGTCGACGCGCACGGAACACGGCCGGGGACGCGACGCGCCCTCCGCGGCGTCGGGCGCGCCGGGACCGCCGTACAGCACCACCGCCCTCTCTTCCTCGGCCGCAGGAGACGGTGCCGGTGCGGCATCGCCCATCGCCAGGTCGCCCTGCCCCTGCACCCAGCCGCCGCCGCTCACTGCCGGCCCGGGCCCGTCCTGGCCGCCGTCGGGAGACGCCAGACGGCGCATCTTGGTGGCGCGGCAGGAGAGCGGGAACACGGACCGGTCGTCGCCGCCGACGTCGAACAGCTCCGGCTCGTCCGCGCCCTTCCTCTTGAGCGACAGGCCGCCGAACTCCTCCATGAGCACCACCATCTCGCTCGCTGCGCTCTGCTCTCTTCTCGACGTTCCCGTGGCTTCGGTTTCTCTCGTGCTCAACCGCTCGTCCTTGCTGTGATAGGTGCGGCAACGGCGGGACGCAGGAGGTATTTGTACGCGCGGGCTGAGCTGTGCTCGGCACCGGAGCAGAGCAGACAAGTGGAGGGGAGAGCGAAGCGTGGTGATGCTTCGATTCCAACTCTGGAAGGGTCTCGAAGCCCCAACTTTCCAATCGCGGACAGCGACGCGAGCGCGTCGGCTCTGTGGGCCACGTGACGCCTGCGAGCGGGCGTGGCGCGGAGAAGAACCATGGGCTGTGGTTTTCAATGGGCCTATGCAAAGGATGATGAGCTGAATGGCGGATGGGCTGGTGCAGGGAGGAGGTTGATGGAATAGTCCCACATCGGTGGTGGACGGAGGAACGGTACAGGCGCTGGCTACAAAGAAGGGGCAGGGTCGAGCCGAGGAAAGCACGCAGCTGCGTGGTGTGCGCAAAGCGAACTATTCTTTCGCCTTTTACTAAAGAATACCGTGTGCACGCCACAATTAGCAGCATACGCTAATTTTTGGAGGGTGTCTTCTCTTTAGAGGAGGCCCCCAACAGTTCAAAAAGAGAATATGGTTGCGGCAAGGTTGTTGATTTGATACTTTGTAAGGGACCACAAACATCTAAAGTACAGCTGTTTCTCTATTCTCCCTGAATTAGCGTTTTCTTACTTTGAAACACTAAATCTATAGGCAACATTCACATTGAATCAGGTTTTAAAAGAAGACAAGCCTTTGATAGACAGAAATTTAATAATTGAAAAGAGGTGAGTAAAATCACCATGACACCAGATCGGGTTCAATATTACAGCACCGAATCCACACAAGGTTCGTACTACAAGAGATAAAGCAGACCCTGCAAGTCTGCAACAACACATTTGGTTCGCAGTCGAAAACAATCTAACACTCGATCTACATCTGCTCGAAGAAGTCGAGCATCTCCGGCGTGAGGTCGTCAAAGCGCAGCCCAGACGTGTCCCGGCGCGGCGCAGCGGCGGCGGCGAAGTACTCGTCGTGCAGGAACGGGTCCGCTGGTATCACCACCAGCGGCTGCGGCTCGATGCAGTGGGCTTCGTTGTCGCAGAGCACAGAGCCATCTTCCGGGCCGAAGGACAGGGCGGTTGGCACCGCGGTCAGCGGCTCGACGAAGGCGGCGTGGTGCAGCGAGGCCAAGCCAACAGCTCCGGCGCCGGGGACAGGGTTCTCGGCGCATGTTTCGTCCGAGGGAACGACGCTGGGTGAGCCACGTCCCACGGCGGAGTCGACGGGGGCCGGTAGGCATAGCGCTCCAGGCAACCGGGAGTCGACGCCGTGTTCCACCTCGTTTGGCTCTTGGCTGCTGCTCTGGCCGCCGTCGTACGTCGAGGCGTGGAAGGTGGTAATGGAGGAGCAGGGTTCCTGACAGAGATATCAGAACGCAGAATGGATTCAGTTGCCACACAAATGCGGCGATAGATGCAGGGGGGTTACTAGTTGTTCACCTGCAGTCGAGCGCGCAACTCACGACAGCGCGCTGAAGAAGCGCTGCTGCTGTTCTGCTTGACGGCTCTCCGGCGCGGCGGCGGTTCCTGCAACAGCCGCGCCAGCCGCTTCTGCCTGGTGCTCCAGAAGTTCTTCACGTCGTTGTCCGTCCGGCCGTGGAGGTGCGTCGCGATCATGGCCCATTTGTTCCCGACCTGCGCCTGGAGGTCGAGCACCACGCGCTCCTCTTCCGGAGAAAACTTGCCTCCTCTTCAGACGAAAACAACATGTTTCAGTGCAGTTAGCAGGGACTTTCTACATGGAGAACGGCGAACAGGTTTTGACAATACAGTAAGTTGTTGATAATTAAAGGGAATTCATAGTCGTTGGTATTCTATGGAAGATAGAAATGGATAAGCGGCAAGATCCTTCAGAAATATTCGACGAAGAACTGCAGCAACTGCTTCGTTGAACAGACCAGTCAAGAGATGAAATTGTTCAGAGTTGCGACGATGAAGAGAGCAAACAGCAAGCTTCTTGATCATAAGAGAGAATAGAAGAATAAAGGAAAGCATAGTACTTGAGGCCTGGCTGGAGCTTGTTGACCCATCGGAGGCGGCATGACTTCCCGGGGCGATCGAGGAGGCCTTTGGATTGAATGGAGCTCCAGTCCTGCTCGCCGTGCTCCGCGACGTGCCGCCGCAGCACCGCGTCCTCTTCCGGCAACCACGGCCCCTTCTTCACCGCCGGCCGGTCGCCACCACCGCGACGGCGCGGCGGCATCCTCGCTCGCTCGCCACCGGCGCGCGGCCACCGAGACCACGCCAGTGAGGCGCTCTCTCTCCTTGCAGTGCCCAGTTCTCCCGGGCTTCGGCCAGGCCAGTGTGCACGAACGCCCACTCATCCGATAATTTAGGGAGGAGCGGATGAGTGGGAAGGATACACCGCTCTCGTGTCCATGCCGACCCAACGGGACACGGTAACCGCTCACAGCCCACGACACTGGTCGTTCTCCGGAATTCTGAAAGAAATTCAAAAAAATGGAACTCGTGAAAATTTGCATGCTTTGTCCTATGATAAGTTATTTGAAAGTGTTCTTGCAATACTTGCTGTCTTGTAGACTTTTAAACTTAAACGTCTAATTAATTTATTTGAGGTCAGAGCTCAAATTCAAATTAATTGCACATAAAAATAAAAGCAACGAAAATACTTTATAAATCAGAAATATACATAGATACATAGATGAAAGAAGAACGTTTCAATTGTAAGATGTTCACATTGATGGCACAAGGCATGCCAACGCGCCGTAGCCAAAGCTTCAGCGCTACTCCTGGTCGCAGCGGACGAGGCGGCCACCTTTGCTGCACAGACCCTGCTCGCCGACGGCGGCTTCGACCAGCTTCCCGTAGCTGTACCGTAGCGGCATTCGGCCCAGAAGCCGGTGGAACTCCGTGATGCACTCCCCTCTCTTCTCCCAGTGACCCGTCCCGCCCGTGGAGCTCAGGCCCACGTCCTTCATCGCGCCTCCCTCCTCGCCGTCGCCGCTGGCGTTCGCGTCGTTCCTGGGGTCGCCCCAGTCCCTCACGCTTCCGGCCTCCACGAGCACGGGGCCCTGGCCGGACTCGTCCGCGGCGACGAAGTTCATGAGGATGTCCTCGCAGTTGCGCACTCGGTCCACCACGGCGCGCGCGGCCGCGAGCTCCGGGGAGCACGAGTACTTGCGGAGGAGATCGGCGCCGAGGACCATGAACTTGGTGAGCACCATGGAGTACCGCCCCGGCTCGGCCGCCGCGTACGCCCACCTCCCGCGGGCGAGGTCGAGGTGGTGCGACCGCGGGAAGAAGCCGACAAGCGCGCCGCCTGAGCAGGCCGCCTGCTGCTGCCAGGCGGCGAACGCGAAGGAGAGCGCCGCGGCGTCGGGGAGCACGTCGTCATCCGAGACCGCGACGGCGGAGGTGAGGATGGCCGAGTCCGGAAGGAAGCGGGAGTTGAGCGACGCGGAGGCGGCGCGGTGGAGCGTGACGAGGGGCGGGAACCCGCCGCCGCCGTGGAGGACGCGGTCAGGGGTGGCGGGGTTGCACCAGATCACGACCACGCTGAGCACCAGCGGGTGCGCGGAGTACGCGCCGGTGATGGCGCGGAGCAGAGGGAGGCGCCGCTCCGAGTACCCGCTCAGGAGCACCGTGAGGCGGTCCGGCCGGAGCAAGGCCTCGTCCGGGCTGTTCGCCGCGTGGCAAGCTGCATCATACTCCTCCTTGACGCCACCAATGCGAGCGAAGGCAACGACGGGCAGCTGCACAAGGAAGAGGAATAGGAGGCGGAGGCGGTGGCGCGAGCGTGGCGGCATGGATGGCAGGCGACGCGGCGGCGAGATCTGCGGGAAGCTTTTCAGCCAGTAGAGTTGACTCCAAGGAAAGTGATACGAGGGCCAGATTCTGTGTGGGCCCGTGCTTCAGGCTTTGTTTTGACTCGTTGACCATCCTGGACTGGAAACTGGTGGTGGGCCGGTGGTTGGGATCCTAGGTGGATTTACGTGGGCCCGGACATCGGATTCGGAGAGCCGTTCCCTCGCAAGTTTATCCACGAAGGGAGAGGGAGTGGTCGGGAGCGAGAGGCCAAGCCCAGCTCCTGCGGGAAGGCGGAGCAATGGCGCAGCCATGGAGCAGCGCGGCGCCTGCGCGCCTGGACAGCTGCATAGGGCAGTGGCGCTGCAGCTCGCCGCCGTCGCCGTGCCGGGCATCGCAGCCGCGACAGGCGAGGAGGACGTGGAGGATCGGCTGCGCATCCGTGCCGCGGGAGCTCGGCGCCACCGCGGACGTGGAGCAGGCCGCGCCGCCGGTGGTGGAGGCTGACGCAGAGGTTAGTGATCTTGCTCGACCGTGGCAGCTATGCTCCCGATGCCAGCATGTAAGTTGACGGTGTCTTTGTGACTTGTCCCAAGGAAGAAGGTGTAGTGTGCGAAGGTTGCCGTGGCGCGGGGTGGCTGCTCTGCGACTTCTGCAAGGGGAAGAAGAACAACGTCAAGTCCGAGACCAGCCGGATCTACCGCCGCTGCCCGACCTGCAAGGCCGTGAGTGATCGCCTTCCTGCAGGCTTTTTTTTTTTTTTTTTTTTTTTGAGACAGCCTTCCTGCAGGCTTGTTCAAACCTGTTCCAGCAATCCAGCATGCTTTCTGGACTATTGATGAACATGTTTCATCCATGGCAGGCGGGCTTCATTATGTGTCCAAGATGCAGGGTGTACAAATGCATAACGTTCCCAGAGAGCAACGAGTCATGACGGGCTCTGAAGGCAGCGGAATTGTTGGACGAGATCTGGGAACATGATAATTTCAGATTTTTGTTTTGTTTTTCTGCCTTTTTCTTGCTGTTGCCCTGGCCAAGTGGCCATGTCAACATAACAGCATAAAATGTATATTTACATTCCTCAATGCCAAGCACTGATCTCATTATAGCTTGGTTCCGATGAACACCTCCAGTAACCACCAGCTTTACCTTGCATCCGCACCAGTACAACGATCTATCGATTAACCGCTGAGGAGAGAGAAACCAACTACCTTCTCCATGATACGCTAGCAAACTATATATACTACATTCTATGCTTTCCTCCTTTAAACATCAGGGCACAATACCAGGATGATCGAGGAGTAACTGAGCATCGGGTAGATATTAGAAGTGAGGAAATGAGAGAACTGGTGGACGATGAGTGCGCGATCCGGTAGGTCATCGCTCATAAAGTCATACGGTGCTGGCTTGCCTGTGTCCACCACTGGCTCCCATCGGTACCCTGGGCGCTCTGGAAGTCCGACGACCACTGGCAGGTGGCTGGTGTTGAAGGCCACGTAGATCTCACCCCTGGTTTCATCATTCTGTGGAGAGAAACGAAAAACATTCGTTCAGAAATTACCTAGTCATTTTACTCTTTTCTTTGCTAGAAGTAAATTTCGTGTTATGTCAGTGTACCATGGAGAAGGCAACAAATCGGCTTGCTTTTGACCAGTCAGGCTTCCCAGGCTGATGGCCATGCCATTGCAACCGTTCTGATGTTGGGAAGTCCTCCAGGCCAAGAGACACACATTCTCTGCAATGCGCCAAAAAAAATGATATAGACAATATGAGTGAAATTGGTCGACATGGAAATTGGTCAACTAAAAAAAAGTAGAGAATATTACTTGCGGAATTTGGCCATGAGGCGGCAAAATCTGTACAGATCAGAGGATTGTTCTTCCTTTTTATCCCAACGGAAATAATTGACCTACATAAGAATAAACATCACAAGATGTTGGGTGCAAAGAGTGCAATAAGTTTGGTTAACAACTATTGTCACATTGAACTGACATAATGGTCATGACAGTAGGTATTGTTGTTCCCTCCTTTTGTATGGCCATATTCATCACCCATGTAGAACATTGGAACTCCCTAAATATTTGGAGAAAAGAAATTAGAAGTTACCAAAAAAAATTGATAAGAACTACACAATGTGAGTTCAGTACCCACTCCCAGAACAAAAATTGAAACCTTTGAACACTAATATACAGAGACAGGTTTAGGTAACATTAATTCTATCATCATATAGTGGGAAAAAATAATTTCAGGTCCAAAATAGCTTTTAGACGTTTCTATTGCAGAGCCTAGTGTTTCAGCATATACAATGCCATCAGGTTGGATATTCAAGGACAATATTTCCATATACAAGCAGTCATAAAAGGAAACATTAAGTTACTGGACAGAAATTCTTACTTGAGATACCATAAGACAAACAAAGAAGTTGCGCATCTGTCTCTTCCTCAATCTTCTGACAGGCAGGCTCACGAATTCTCCTTCCTGCATTATTTACACGAAATTCTAAATGTGTGCAGCAGAGCTTATGTATATAACTGCCACATAAGAGCATCTTCAACCGTTCTTCAAATTTGTATGCCCGAAATGCTAGTTTTAGAAAGTGCTGAAAGTTATTGGAAGTAAAAAATTTTACTTCCTCCAACAACTTCCAATACTAATTCCTAAAAAGATTTTTGAACTATCAACGCCATTGTTTCCTTTGCGTGTTTTTAGAATATATTGCACCTAACTTGCGCCCAGGCGATTCCGACCATCTCCGATTGCTTCTGAAGAACATTCGAAGGCAGCAAATCTCGTCCACGTTCATGTGCCCAAGCGATTTGGTCGATCACAGAGCCGCTTCGGTCCACGTTAGTGTTGGACAGTCGTTCAACTCAATTTTTGTAAAAACAAGTGTCTGACTCACGCCCCTAGAGCACCTCAGATGGCTGCAAGTGTGAGATATAGCAATGTACTAGTGCTAGGACTCAGAGAAGGAGGCAGTTGATGGCGTGAATGGAGGCTGGAGTCGTGATTTTGGGGCGAGAACTGACAATATTTCTGCTTTCGGGACTTCCGATCCGGTCTCTAAACTTTGGGAATGAGTTTCAGAAGTTCCTAAGTTTAAGAAATTGATTTAGAGAATTGTTGGAGTTGTTTTTCTAATAACTTCTTAAATATTTGTTTAGGGAGTTAATTTAGAGAACCGGACAGCTTTGGCCTCGATGGCAACGAAACCGGCCGCGATGGCGGCGAATCCAGCGGCGGCAACAGCAGTGGATCAGGCAACAATAGCCGCTACGGCGGTGGAGCCGTCGTGGCAGATCAAGCTGCTTTGGCGGAAGATTGGGGAGTGGCTACGTGGTAGGGAGCAGTGGTGTGGAATTGACGGAGAGAAGCGGGGACGGGTTGGAATCATTTGGTGGCGGGTTGGAACACGGACGCCACGAGAAGAAAAAAAAATAACCCTAATCTAAACCAAGCTGTGATACCATGTTAGGAATAATGGATATATATAAATAATAGATACTCTCTCCATACCAAAATACTTGACGTTTTAGCCTCACCCTGTTGTGGCGCGTAGCAGATGAAAGGAATTAGATAAGAGTTGGTTAGTTTGTTATTTTAAAGATTTGGTTTGTTTTGGTTTGTTCCTAGTCGGTTTAGAGTTTGTTTCTAGTTGATTTAGTGCTTGTTTCTAGGCTACATAAAGCAGGTAGGAGATCCATTCATGGTAAGCCGCGAAGAAGTTAATCTTTTCAAAGAGAGAAGATTACCTTCAGTTGTTAGCCGTGGCAGGGAACATGTCCCAGTCTGGTGGTTCCTCTACCATAACAATTGGTATTCAGAGACAGAAGGCGCGTCGCCTCAATGGCCAGCGCCGTCGACCCTGTAGCCACCACCATAATGTCTTCAAAGCTCGATCTCCTCCTCACAGTGATGGAGAACTTCTATTGGCGATTAGATGACCACGAAGCCCGCATCATGGCGGTGGAGAGGGCTCTGTCACAGCCAGCCTTACCATAGTCGGTCGACGTGGCGCTGCCAGCATCGCATGTGAAGGCAGAAATCAGCGAGGTGCCAGGTTCGCTCCACTAATCTGCATTGTCACCGCCCCAGTTGCCTCTCTAACCATCAGGCCCGATCAATTCAGATTGATCCCGGACTTCCCCATCAAAACGTCACCGCCATCTGCACCGCATCTTCATCCTCCGACTCCAGCAACGAAGGAAGTGAAGATATGGGGGAGTATGGCTCCTTCAGGGATCACTGCGCTGCAACCAAAAGCAGAGGCAGATATCATCACGATGGAGGTTATCCACAACAACTTCATATACCGATTGCCATGAGTACGACGCATTCAGGGACTCGTATAGAGGCGACAGCCGCATCATCAACACCATCACCGATGCCGTGGCCGTCACTAGCAGCCCTGCTGGCACCTGCGCCGACCTTATCTCATGCAGAAGCTACAACCTGCACCTGCGCATCGGCAGATTGGGCCTCATGCGCATGTCACTCCCTGGGCTAATAACACACTTCTCGGACGGTTACAGCCCTAGCCTGGATGGGTTTTAAAGTGCACTGTGTTATTACTACAACAATTGCTACAGCTCGCGGACGAGCAGATGAAAGGAATTAGATAAGAGTTGGTTAGTTTGTTATTTTAAAGATTTGGTTTGTTTTGGTTTGTTCCTAGTCGGTTTAGGGTTTGTTTCTAGTCGGTTTAGGGTTTGTTTCTAGGCTATAGCCCTCCTGTCTATATAAAGCAAGTAGGAGATCCATTCATGGTAAGCAGCAAAGAAGTTAATCTTTTGGGGAGGGGGGGATTATATTCAGTTGTAGCCGTGGCTGGGAACGTTTCCCAGTCCAGTGGTTCCCTCTACCACAATACACCCGTTCTTCCCAAATTACTTGACGTTCTCCGATTTCTAGGCAAAGGCAGACCTCGTAACTCATTGCACCAAGACCTTCCACAAAGTGCTAGTGTCACCGTCGTACCACTGGGAGGGCCTACGAGGTGTACTAATGGCTACTGGTTCGCTAAGAACTAGGAGGGTGTCGAGTTATGAGAACCCGATATATGGGGGATCCGCTGGATCTCCCTTGAGTTTCAGGATCAGGGGAGCGCATGCTAACACTAATTAGTACTCCCTCCATCCCAATTTACTTGTCATCCTAGACATGTTTCTGTGTGTCCAGATACAAAGAATATTCAAAGCATCTGGACACAACGTATGTCCAGATACATGGAATGTTCAATGAATCTAGTAGATAGCTAGGAACGACAAGTAAATTGGGACAGAGAGAGTAAGAGAAAATTAAGCAACACACGATTTACCCAGGTTCGAGCCCATCGGAGTCTAATAGCTCTAAGTTCGACCTGCCTGTATTGCTTGGGATGATATGAGTGAATGTAGTTCATAGTGAGGTGTCTAGCCTAGCCTCGTGGGTCCCCTTTTATAAAACCAAGGAGTCCCCACAAAAGCATGTTTTTAATGTTCAACTGGTCATGATCCGGGCATATAGGGCGCACGGAGCAGACCACATTTTGCATGTACAATGTCTCTCTTATAACCATTACTCTCGTTCAATAAGATGAACTAATTCTAGTCTTCCGGGTTCACGGTTAGCACGTCCCCTCCTGCATGGGGTGCTAAGTCCCCGGACCGACGTGTCGCCATCTCTCCAGCCCTCGAGTAAGGATAGTCAGAGTAGTCTTCGATCCGTTGAGGGTGCATCCTCTGCCGGGGGATCCGTTTCTTCAGCATAATGCGGTTAGTGGGCCCCACCATCAGTGAGGAACCCGCACCTGGCGTAGCCAGCAGTTGCGCCCGGGTCGACGTGGCACTCCCTGGTTAACTCGGGGTCTCATCTTTATGTTGCGTGTGGCAGCCCTTCGGAGAGCTGCTCTGTTCCTTGTCTTGCTAGGGTTCCATCATCCGCCAGGATGTCAGGTAGCCAAGCCCATCATAGCCCACACCGGTGAGACGTGTCCATGGTCGATTTCCCTCTCCTTAGTAAGTCTTTAGCACGGTTAAGGGGGATCCCGGTTCCCATTACACTGACAGAGGGGATCCACACAAAGCAGCTTCTGTGGTCGAATTAAATAGGACAACCACTGGTTCTTAATATTCGTGCCTGGTGCAAAGCATCAAGTAAAATGGAAAGGAGGGAGTAGATAGATACAAAGAGGGTCTAGGGGTACATATATATGGGCTAGGGAAAGGAAAACTCTAGACTAACCTATTACAATAATACCCTTGACTATAATATCCCTTAACAGCTCTAAGTATTGTTGGAAATAGAAAACTATGTTGTTTGAATAATACACAGAAATTTTCTCAGAGCACAGGTCTACACTCTGGAGTGAGGTAAATAGAGGATAGTTTATTGGATCATACTAAATTTTACGAGCCTCTTTTCATTGGTACGAAGCCTGTGTATTAGGTTTACTGTTCAAGTGAAGAACTTCAGGTTTACAAGCCGTGGCATGTAGCAAGTAGAACCATTAATGTTTTGGTGGCTTTGTCATGAAGAAAACCATCACAGTTCACTGTTTAAGCCATCTGGACCAGAATAAAACAAGAGACAAATGCACGAGATTTCACAATACCTCTCCACAATTCCAGCTGAGATTATGATTTTCCCCATCCCTGTTGTCCTCGCCATTCGACAAGTTGTATTTGTTGTTGTACGTTACCAAATCAGCCAGTGTAAATCCATCATGGGCACATACAAAGTTGATACTGTGCCAAGGTTTCCTCCCTCCTGCCTGAGATTAAAAAAAAAAACAGAAAATTGCAATGGTGAATACCACATGCCACCAACCTTGTATAAAAATACAATTACTGCTTCCAAAGGAGGTCAGAGGAATTTTGCAATAATGAAGCAAATTATCTGGCAGTTTTCCCCGAATATAAACAAGAGAAAATTCCTTATTTACAATCCAAAGATAGATCAATGCCTTACAAGCTATCAAAAATTAAAGTTTCCTTATCCGCCATCAGATCTGAAATTGATGCCTCACATGCCATTATTGTCTCCTCTGTCATCATCCTTGTTCAATTTATGCAACAAAAACTGCCCAGTTTTGTTATCAAATATTTTATTTGTAATGATTATTTCAAATCATGTAATTATTAGCTTATACAAATAGATTTCTTCTCATTTTGTATATTTCAAAATCGTAAAGGCATAAAATAAATAAGAAAATGTCTTATATGGTTTCATCATGACATAGATGGAACACGTAAAATTTTATTACATGATTTTTGGAGTCATTTATCATTTTTAGTATAAATTAAAAACATTTGTGAGTCAAGTTGATAGCAATGGCATGAAAGGCATAGTTTTTAGATTTGATGGTGGATAAGGAAACTTTAGGTTTTCAATGGCTTGTATGGCATCAAGCTATTTTTGGATGGTAAATAAGGATTGACTCTATAAACAAAGCTAGTATCATGAATTTGTCCAATTGTCCCTTCCAATAAACCTCAGGTACCGGTATAGATGTTGGAGAAGTTTGCGATTACCCCC
>BCLH01000651.1:3563-65533 GCA_001602315.1 Zoysia pacifica
TTGTGTTTAACCCTTTTTTTGATGTTTTGACATTTTCATAAGCACCAAAAACATTGACATATTCATTTTTAAAAAAGATACTCTCTCTGTTTCTAAATTGTTGTCGCCGTTGTTTTTTACATCATCTTTGAACACTCGTCTTACTCAAATATTGCACAATATTAACGTAGGATTCAGAATCTATGCAAGAATGTCACATAAACGTCCTTGCATCATTTTAAATTTTGGATTAACACTATTAAAAATCATGCTTTATAAAGCAAAACAAAATAATCCGTTTGATAGATGATTGATTTGGGAACTATGTTTTCCAAGTATGTAACTCGTTCTATTTATTTACTCCATCCGTTCTTAAATTGATGTTGCCATTAACTTCTAACATCAACTTTGACCATTCGTCTTATTCAAAAATTTTGATAAATATCATATATTTTGTTATGATTTGATTTATTATTAGAGTTATTCGAATCACAACTTAAAATTTTACACGTTTGAACTAATTTTTTGAATAAGACAAATAATTAAAATTAATGTTAGATGTCCCAGAGACATCAATTTAAGAATGGAGGGATGACGTGTTTATTCAAAAGTCAAATGATCTTTTCCTGTGGTAAAGTGATGCACATGCTTTTTTGCAAAAGAAAATTAGTCATCATGCAACTAGCTTTTGAGTGATCCTGGCAGCTAGAGATTGGTTCTTTTGCCGATCTATTATTCTAGAGAGGGTAATTGGCAAACAAGTTGTAAAAGACATCCTATGTTTACAAGCTCTTTTCAACTGACTACTGGATGCATTTCATCTGTGTGCCCTTATGAATCATACTGGTATGCCATTTTGAGTCATACTGGTATTGCGTGGTTTGCCAATACCACTGCCAACTATCTATTGCTATGTTTAAAGGATTATAAATACCTGAGGTCTTTGAAGCGAGTGAAGGAATTAAACGTGACAAACTTTAGATAAAAATTGTTACCTAAGGAAAAACTGGCCTAGTTTCTTAACAGATATGTAAGATAACCTTGTGCTTGACAATTTCTGTATTGTATCTTTTGAGGTCGAGAGGGGGGAAGCACATTCCTTCACATTAACCCCCTTTGGAACAAAGAAATTTTTCCTGTGAAATTAAACTGATTCCTGTGAAATTCCTGTGAGATTCATGCGAAAATCCTGAGTTCCAAAGGAGGCCTAAAAAGATTGGTACTCATGTCATATTTCTGTATTAATATAAGTAGCAAGTATATGAAGTACAAGGTTTATTGACATTATACCTTACCAAAAACATTATATTTTCAATTGATAACATTGTTTGCTCAGTGAAAGGAATATGAAAGCTGTCCAGGAAGGATCTATTTTTGTTCAAATTACAAAGTTTTAATATAGGCCACTAGGGATATTATAATATTCTGTATGCATTAACTCTGGCAAATAGATAATGACTTGTCGCATAAAAACATCAGACCATCATTTTATGATGTTGAAGCATATTGAAGCAGCTTTTTCTATTACTTCTGTAATTTTGATAATCGAAAGGGAGCTTTGACACAGTGGTAAAGCTGTGTTCTTGTGACCATGAGGTCATGGGTTTGAGTCCTAGAAATAGCCTCTTATAGAAGTGAATGAAAAGGCTACGTACAGAAGACCCAAAGTGGTTGGACTCTTTCGTAGACCCGGCACAAGTCAGAGCTTTGTGTAGCAGTCTGCCCTTTTTTCCTATAATCTTGATACTTATCTATGTTATATATTTTTTTGATAAAACTGTTTTGGACATTCCTTAGCATGTATTGCAATACTGCAAGCCAGAAGAGCTTGAGCAAGCAAAAGTGTGCTTCTAATGTCAATGAGAAATGCTTGACTTTTGGAACTCCTGAAGAACGTGATGGCCTTATTGGAGAGATAATTTCTTCTGGTCAAATCTTTCAGGTCTGTCTTTTTTTCTTTTTGCCCTGAGCTGGTCGTCTCAGTATTCCTTACAAACACAATCTACCTTCAAGCCTACTTATTTAAAGTGGCCCTTAAGAATGATATTCTAGACATTACACAAATGTTCACCACGTGACTAGCAATTAGTCATACCCAACTGTTGTCTAGGTGGTCTAACCATGCTTCAGACAGTCTATATGCTTCAGTGTCTCAACTCATTTCTACTTCATCCGTTCCAAAATATAAGCATTTCTAGGTTTAGGCGAAATTAAACTTTTATCACTTTGACTATCAATAATGTACAATTAATAATGTTTTATCTTAAAAAATTATATTTTTTGGATTCATCATGAAATAAATTTTTCATAAAAATTATATTTTTATATTTGAAATTTTGTAATTTTCTAGATATTATTAGTAAAAATTAAAAGAATTTGACTTTATCCAAACCTAAAAATGCTTATATTTTAGAACAGAGGTAGTAGTTCTTAGACCCTAAAACTACATTTTCGTAAGCAGGTGCATTCCTTTCCCAGGTTAATATTCCCAGTGTATGCTGTCTGGCACAGTATCGTATGTTTTCTTTTGTCTAATCAGTATTTATCCCATTTCAAGTATTAATTCCATAAGGAGCATGTGGTTTATTAATATGCTATGAGTGGTCCACTAGTTGCTAAACTTGTTCCATCTAACACTTAGAACACAACTTGTAATTGGCTTCATTCTCCAAGAAAAACATGTTCGTTTTGTTCTTTTATTGTTTTTATGTGATTGATGAATCAAATTTGGATTTATGTTTAACTGTACCATGAACATTTGTTTTGCAGGAATTGATGAACGATCAGTTTGGCAACTATGTTGTACCGAGTGTCCTTCAGACTTGTGATGACAGGTACCTCATTGTTTTACTCTTGCTAGGTGTTTTGGCTTAAAAGTTTTGTATTGGGTCTCCACAGATCTAGATGTTCCTTCTAACGGCACCGCAGAGAGGGAAAGATGTAGACCGAATGATCTTGCTACAACACAGGTAACACTCAGAGAACTTTCTACCACCAATTCTGAACTAGTTGGACAATTGTCATGCCATGGCACAGTACTATGGACCCTACAGAGGCCCATTAGTCACTCATGTGTGTCAATCTAGATTAACATTTTTTTTGCAACTCGGCCCATGAATTACATTAGTGGGTTCTTGATCAAACAAACGGGCTACACACTCCTTTCGGTCAATATTTTAACTTTCCATGTTCAAACCACTCACAAATTCATATCAAAGATAGAATGCCCTATACTCATGAAAAGATGGTGACCATGCACCAATTCAACTTATACAGGTCTAAGCATAACTAAGTAAGACACTGTAAAGTAAATAGGAACCTGCCACTCCTATACTGAGACTTAAGACACAACAAGAAGTGGATAAACAACAGAACCCAACAGTTACATATTTAACTTATGGCCTGCCAATGTAATAATGATAGGACAATTCATTTTACCAAGTACATGATAAATAGGTCAATATGCATGATGCCTTCCTTGAACAGCAGGAGTCTCTTCAGCAGGCTCAACCCAAAAGCTTCAACTTCAGCAGCACTGTCACTCCCCAAGGCATCATTCACTATACAGGAAAGTACGTCAGTATGAAAACAGATGCCATGATGCAACGCATAATGCAATGCGATGAAATTTGTGTGCTTATTATAGTGATTAAATTCCTTGGCTGTTTTCAGTATAAACAAAGTGCATGTGAATTAACAGAACTAGAATTAGCAGTTTAGCAGGTGTATTTATTTTACTATGCTTTTTTAAGAATGGACAAGATTAAATAAATAACTTCAGATTATGTTATTGTGCAACAGCTAGAAAAGTCATACTAAGGTGATCAGTTAAGCCAATATAAGCATACAAAACAAGAGCAAATTACTTATCATCATCTAATCTTATATTTCATTTTATTGACCATCCAACCTTTATGTTTCTTTTTACTTGCCATCTGTTTGACTTTTCCATCCCTTCTATGCCATCCATGTTACATCATTAGGCCATAATCAATATTAGAGCCTCATATTTTGATGGCTTTTCATCTTTCACTAATTTACCTTCCTATTAAGCAATAATATAGGCATGCATATCAAAATATGACCTCAACCCCTCAAATCAAATCACTATAATAAAATTGAAGGTGTTCAATCATATAAAAAAATGAGGTTATAACAATTAAATTAGGTACCTAAATCTATATAGTTAGTCAACAACAAAAGAGTATAATGGAAGTAAATATAAAAATAGGAGGGCTAAAGGGTATGATCATAATATTTTCTCATATGTATAATGAAAATGGCATAGAAGGGGTCGGAATTTAAATCGATGGTGAATATGGAAAATATAAATTTTGATGGCAAAAAGGAGAAAACTATAAATTTAGATGGCGAGAAAGGAATTTGCTCACAAAACAATGCATTCAAGAGAACCAGGCACAGTGTAATTAAATTGCACTTTCATTGGAATAACATTTAAAACACAACCGAATAGTAAATCTTCAATATGACAAGGAAAGAAGGTTATTTATATTATACCTCCCCTGCTATGCTCTAAAGATTCATCTGGAACTTAGGCATATTCATTTGCTTTACTGATAGCTCCCCTCCTACATGGTCGAAAATTAAACCCCCTCCCCTCCCTTTTTCCTGTGGAGTCAGTTATGTATAGAGGTGGCTGTGGAACTCCAATAGCGCAAACCTATGCAGTAGATTTACAGCCTGGACTGCACTGATTTGTAAAGCCCCGGTACAATAAGATGAAGTGAAATGGAAGCAATAAGTTCTTGTAATTGATTTACAGCCAACAAAAAGAGAATAGTACCTTTTGATTTGAGTCAGAGATCACAACTTTCTGAATAGATTCCTTTTTTTGGGGGGGGGGGGGGGGAATCATTAGGGTAATGGGTTGCTTTGTTCACCAAATTTATAGTACTTGTCTCCTGGAAAAGTTGATTTATGGTCAGCCAAATTCCTAGAGTCAAAGAAGATAATTGAGTAAATTTTTACAAAACTACATGTATTATTTTACCAATATTATCACACAACTACAGATTTAAGCCATAATTTCAGAAAAATACAAATTTTGTTTCCAACTTATCATAAAACTACATATTTTATATTCAATTTATCACAAAACTATAGATTTTATGTAATATTTCTTAAATTTACTGTAGCAAATATGTAGTTTTCTGAAACTACAGGTTAAATCTATAGTTTTGTGATAATATTGCAAAAATACCTGTTGGTTTGTGAAATTTACTAAAGATAATTTCAGTGTGCAAATGAAAACAGGAATTAACATAGGAAGATAACAATGACCTATCTGAAGCGACACATCGGAAGAATGATAATTTTTTTATTTTGGCAGCCAAAAATGTTACTCCATCTATTTTTCAATTGTTGTCACTGTTGACTTTTAACATCATTTTTGACTATTTGTCTCAGTAAAAAAAGTTCAAATGTGTAAAATTATAAGGCATGTTCAAATATTAATTATGATAAAAAAATTATAATAAAATATATGATATTTATCATACTTTCCTCAATTGAACATAAAGATAATGTTGAAAGTGGTGACAACAATGTAAAAATGAAGGGAGTAGTAAGCAACAGCACAGCTGAAGGAAATTTGGGCATACCTATTCTCACATGAGGGATGTCAGAAATTCTGTTCCATTCTGGGGTTCCTTTCCTTGTCCAACGTTCCTCCAGCTCTGGGTTGCAGTTTCTAATAATGAAATACTCCAGAAAGGAAGGCAAATCAGGAAAAGGCAAGCGAGAATGGGTTTGGTAGAACTCCAGTCTCTTGAGAGAGCAAAGGTTTTGAAGTCTTAGCTTGATTTCTGGTTTCAATATCTCCAGGGACTCAAGTGAATTTCTGTTTTGACTTATCCATCGCTCAGATATATTATCAGAACCAACAGAAATAATCAAGCTTTTGGTGTTATGTAATCTCCTCAGTGGCTGCATATTTAACATAGGTGGGATATGTATCCACAGCGAGTATACCTGCAAGAAGAAATCCTGAACCTCATCTCCACCAATTTCACCAATGTCTGCAGCCACCTGAAGTTTATCACAATCTCTTATTTCTAGCCAAGTGAGGTCTGAAAGGGCTCCAAGTCCACCCAAGGATGACAGGTAGATACATTCTGTTACAAACAACTCTCTTAAAGCTGCAAGACTCTTGAAAACCTCACATGATGGAAGTGACTTCACCCTTGAGCAATTGCGCAAACTTAATGATGTAAGATTTGTTAGACCATGCAGTGATTCTAGCAGCGGGAGTTGGAGGTCACCGCACTGCACCATGGAGAGCTCCTTAAGTGTATTGGGTAGTAGCCCGCCATCAACTTTTTCCATCATCCTCAATGAGTAACAACTACCAATAGAAAATTCTGTAAGGTTATTCATTTTCCCAAACAACAAAGGAGCACACACTAATTTTTTACAATCAACAATGTTTAGGACTCGAACTGTTTCGATATAGTGTTCCTGCAATAGAAAGCTCTCTTCTAGAGAAGTTAAATTTGAACATTCACTGATGATAACAGAGGCAAGCTGGGGTGGCGTGCCTTCAAAATCCCTTTTGTTATTGTGTTGGTCACATATTCTTGGGAGGACTTTCAGTCCAACTTTGCAAATTTCGATGCGTGTCAAACTTGGAGGTAGAAGTGGTAGTTCGATTAATTTTTTGCAGTTATCCACCACCAAAGTTTTCATATTTGGAGGCAAGGAAACATCACACGCTTGGCCAATCTGTTTCAATTCAGCAAGGTTTTGCAGCTCAAGATGCTTGAGATGGTGCAGCTTTCCAAGAGCTGGGAGGTACATCCAATTTTTGCACCTTCTCAGCTCCAGGGAAACCATATTCATCACAGAGAGATGGTTTATCCATGTTGGAAATCCGGCACCATTATACCCTGCAATTTCAAGATTTTGGAGAAGAATATGTGGCTCAAGATTATCAAGAATCAGGTCATCATCATCCTTCGGAGCATCATTGGTCTCAGACCAGTTAAGTGATAGTGATGTAAGAAGTACTTTCTTCTTTAGTTCGGCCTCGATGACTTCTTCATGGCTTCCAATATTCTCAAGGTTGCATATTTGTAACTTGCAGAGACTGTTTAAATTTTTCAATGAACTTATCTGGTATCCTTCCTTGGTAATCCGAAAATTATACAGTTCCTGAAGGGAAGTTAACCCAACAACAGGGAATTCACCAAATCCATTACTACCGTAGGACACATATCGAAGATTAGAAAGATTTCCAAGCTCCTTCAATTCTTTTGGTGCTATAATAATTCTCTCCTCTGCAATTAGCATTTGCATGTGATACAGTTTAGAAAGTCCATGTACTTTCTGCATGCCAGATAAAGAGACATAACGAAGGTGCTTATTGGATCTTTCTGCAAAGCAGAACATGGGTATCCTTTTGATGCTCAGTAACCGCAAGCTCTTCAAGTTTTGCACAACACGCTCTAAGGTAGCCACATGGACAATGCCAATACCACTGGAGTTTTCTATGACAAGAGTGCGCAAATTCTTGAAAGATGAAATTGCCGTAACCTGTTCAACAGTTAATTGGCTGAAGTTTGCAATCCATAAGTGACGAATTGTACACTTGTCATGGATATTCTTATCAAATTCAAATCTTAGACATTCATTAACAGAAACACTGCGTGCCAAATCATGCAACAAATCATGAATAATGTAATATTCTTTGTAATATTTGCTATAAGGATGTATTGTTGGCACCAAATCAAAGAATGACTTTTTTGCCAATTGCCAAACATATGTTTCTCCAATATATTCTGGTCTTTCCTTTTCATCTTTTACTTGTGGAATCAATCCTGAGCCCATCCACATTTTCACCAATTCTTCCCCCTTGAACATATAATCTTTTGGAAATATGCTACAGTACCTAAAACAAACCTGCAAATGCTCAGGTAGATGACGGTAGCTTGATCGAAGGACAGTTGTGATGATAATATCTAGGTTTCCTTCTAATTTTCCCAACTCTTGTTTCAAGTTTCTCCAGTGCTGACCAGATGGATCTCTGTTCAGATGATGAGCTGCAATTTTTGTGACCAACGGACACCCTTGAAACTTCTCCACTATTTCTTCAGCATCTGGCAAGAGGTTTTTGTAATCTTCAGCTTTCATATCTTTGAATGCAAACTTCCGAAAGAGTGCAAAATTGTCATTTCCATCGAGTCCAGGTAAGTGCAAATACTCATTTTTACTTTCCATCACACTTGTAACCATATCTGCTACGGATTGCATTCGCGTGGTCAGCAGGATCCTACTTCCTTTCTTGGCAAACCTCAAAGGTGCCATCAATATTTCCCATTCAGTCTTTTTCCTATCTTCCCAAACATCATCCAAAACAAGCAAAAACTTCTTAGGCTCGAGCTGCTCTTTGAGATTTTTATGCAGTGCTTGCAAAGTATCAGCATGTGGTCTTTCTTTTGTAATTGCCTCCAGAATCTTTTTTGTGACAGTTATAGCACTGAAGTTATTAGCAGACACATGTGCCCACATCATTTTATCAAAGTGTCCTGAATCTTCTAAATCTTTGTACACAACCTGAGCAAGGGTAGTTTTCCCTATACCTCCGATTCCAATTACTGCAAAAACTGGGACTCCAGCATTTGAACCTTCATTCAAATCTTTAGTCAACCATCTCGTTAACTGCTCCTTTTCCTTGACACGGCCAAAGATATCGGTGGCCACTACAGAGCTAGTCTGCTGAACACTGCTTTCAGCGAGATCTTGCATTGCACGACTGTCAAAATGGCTAACTAGCTGAAGGAACGTGCTAACACCTTCTGCTACACCATCTAAATCTTCTATAGCTTTCCTCAGCTTCTTCAACAAGTCCCCTTCAGAAATATGCTTCACGAACTTGTCAACTACCTTTTCTCTGAAGAAATTGCTGACTGGATTACGCACCTGATCTTGAAGGTTTCTTGCTCGTGCTTCGTCCCTGAGCTTGAAGTAGTCTATCTCATCGAGCACATCTTCGGCACCTTCAACGGCGTCTCGGAACAGCCAGAGCCACTGTTCCAACGCACCGCCGCTCTGAGCTTGTATCTGTTCGTGGTTGACCGCTGCGTACACAGCATCAATCTCTGTGAGTCGCCGCAGTGGCCGGTTCTTGACGGCCTCCATTCCCTCGGCCTGGCGCCACTTGCTGAGGTAGCTGAAGGCCTTGTTCAACATGAATGAGATGACCGGAGTTGCGATCGACTTTCCGGCGAAGACCAGCGCCGCAGTGGCTGCCATTTCTGGATCTCCGTCTCTCTCGTGGACTCTGGGAATTTGGAGAGGTTGCGTTTGGAAGGAAACGAAACGTGCAGACGACTTTAAGCCTTGCATATTAGTGGCCCCAAAACGGACGGCGGTTTGTGCGGTGCAACAGCAAACTACTCCCTCGGATCTAATAGAAGATTATTTCTAAGATTCTTTGACTACAATTTTGATCAATAATTTTTATAAATTTAATCAACTTTATTAATATATAAACTATATAGTATGAAAATGCTTTTTATGATAAATTTAAAAATATAAATTTTATGTCGATCAAATTAATTAAATTTATATAAATTATTGATCAAAGTCATAGTGATCAATAAAATCTAAAAATAAGGTTCTATCGGAACGAAGAAATCCCTTCCACGAAGTCAACGGGCTTCTCTGGATGGCATGTGCACTACGGAACCGAATAATGATACACTAATGAATAGTTGTTGGTTAAGTCTAGAAATTATTTGCTTTGCTAGATAGCATAGAGGACTATTTAGTTTATTTAAAAGAGTTTTGGGCTATACGTTGACAAAAACATTTGCAACTTGCATCTCTACTCGAAACCTTATTATAAGAGCCCTTGAGAATTGGACCGAATGCCGTTGGTTAACCTGCTAAGAGGTATCACGTACATAAATTCCATCTTAGCCGTTAATTTTAGTAGAAAATATAAAAAAAAACAAATTATATCAACCAGTAATGTGTTTCTGATTTCCATCACCCACCAATCTCATTAACTACTTTTGAAATCGAATGGTACACTAATTAATAATTATTAGAGAACTTTGATCACATGAGGTAAAAGAATAATTAAGCCTCGAGATTAATGTAAATAGACTGTAGACAACCATTTAATTTGGGTCTACATTAGAATTTGCCTATTAAAATGATAGTTGCCAATTAATCATTGAGATTCTTTTAATCTATCGTTCATAACCTTTAGATCTAAATCGGACCAATACAAATTATAATTTTTTATAGACTTAGTATTTTTTAAAATTATAAAAAATATTATCCGTCATACAAAATAAATCAGAGATTCTAGCTGCTGTGAAAGTTGCGTCCGTTTCCAGACGACTGAATATATGAAAATAAGAAATATAACTCTGCTAGCTAGCTAGAAAATGCGATTGTCCGTTCGTGTACATGAAAATACAGCTTAGACTTTTGTCACAGTAGCTTACGTGTCGACGCAACATTCTAGTACGAACTAGGGAGACGTCTGATTTTGAAATAAATAACTAACAAGAATCGACTAAATATTTGTGGCAAATGTTCACATTATTTTGTACAACCGATGACAATACGTCTGCTCTACGATGTCTCACCCCATCAGCAGAAGCAAACATCAAGGAGCGGGTAACGCACAAGTTGACCCAAACGATCCATGAGATTCGAGAAGCAATACTAGAAAAATATTATCAGATGTACTATCTCACACCATTAATGGTGTTCTGAGAATCGTGTAGCATGCACGACGGTCCAGATAGAATACAAAGTAATGAAAATTAAAGTTGACTCAAAATCTATAGCAAGTACTCTCTTTGTCTTAATAGAAGCTTATTTAATTTTTATTGACTACACTTTTAACTAATGATTTTTATAAATTTAATTAATTTGATCAACATAAAATTTGATGAGCAATTTGATTGAATAGAAATGATACATTATTCAGTAATTCTAAACCAAAATCTCTTTTGCAGGTGATTTCCCCAGCAACTCACTGGATTTGTTGCTGATCCTTACTTCATAAAAAGGAGGAAAAAACAAACTTGAAGCTTGACTGTAAATTATGGGGGTGTGTGTGTCTATATATATATATATATATATATATAATATGGCGGCATTTGTGAATATCCATTAGAGTATACCAGAAATAGAATCGAATTTTGATTTGATCATTGCCTATATCTTCGGTCTTTGTTTTCAGAACTTTAAAACATTGTTTGGGTAGTTTGAGCCTAAGTGCTTTTTGTAATAGTCGGCTTTGTATACCCCCCAGGTGTGTGGCGGTCGGAACAGTTATGTTCCATTATCTAAAAAGTAAGATTAATATTTCTAGATTCACCATAGAAATTAAGTTAAATTTATAGAAAACATTTATCAAAGTGCAGTTAATAAATCATAAAAATAAGCTTCTGTTGGGACAGCTGTAGTATATATTGAAACATTGCAGAGATCCAGAGAGTGGGGACGCGCCTCAGGATGCACCCCCACGAGCCCGGTATAGCTGCCAACGGGTTGGGCCGATGTGAACCGAGCCCAGCTAGCTCTGAGGCGGCTTAGCACAGCCCGACTAATTCATTAGGATGTGCCATGCTAACCCGAGGGCCGGCTCCTCAGGTCCAAGCACCGCTCGATTATTTTTACATGGGCCATGCTGTACCATTAGCCTGTCGAGGCATACCGGGTTGAGCAGCCTGAAGCCCTGAAGTAAAAACTTCATTTTTTTAGGAAATTGAAACTAATTATATAATATTTAAAAATTTAAATATAAATCAAATTACATGTATTTTACATTAAATTTAAATAAAAGTCCGAAGGGCCTACTGGGCCATGCCTCCAGGACTATGTGGGTCAGGAGTCGTGCCTAGCTGGCCCACCCTAAATAGGCCGTGCTTGGACCGGCCCAGTAGGCCTGTGCTTAGGCCAAGGCATGGCCTATGCCATGATTTGGCCCGGCCCAACCTGCCTGCCAATCATGCCGGGCTGGACCAAAATGGTCAAGCCTCGTGGCGGCTCATTTGTCTTGGCCCAGTTGGTAAGGTATGTAGCCCCGTCGTAAATGATGTCGCCCGCTCTACCCTCAGCCCCGCTGTAAATGGTGCCCCCGGTAGTCCCTGCTGCAGATTATACACTCCACATCACTGACCATCACCGCGTTTACGGCTGCGCTGCTGTCACTGACAAACGCTCCTTTGCAATGCTGCCGTGCATGCGGATGTTACAAGAGTTGAAACCTTTTCTTGACTACCTCATTACTTAATTGACGTCTTTCACTTTCCAGAAGAGTTGATCCAATTAAATAGAGAATCCGACCTCCACACATGAGTTAGCATGATCATTTATAATTGAACGCAGCGTAGAGGTGTCATGGTACTCCTTGTCAACTTGACTCAAATTAGTTTTTGCTCGAGCATATCATCAAATGGACTAATTCCCATTTCTAGATCATGAAAGCAAAGTGATGTGTCAAAAAAAAATCTTACTTTTCAAGTACCACAAGAAAGTGGGAATCACATTTCTTGATAACATAAAAGGCACCACTAGTGGAGAAGATAGCTAGACAAGTCATTAGTGATATTCCTTGGTTCTACCGCTTTTGCGGCATTTAGTTAGCCTAGCAAGCAATTCATTCATGAGCCACTACCAAACTCTGATGGACAAGTTGTCTCCATCACTCTCGATTACATATCTAAGATGGTTAAGTCCTAGTTTGAGCAGTTGTCTCTAATACCACTTGTAAAGACAGTGTAAAGACCTTAGTGACAGGGGGTTTGAATCAGGCACTTATTATACTAGTCATTACCAACTAATGGGCAAGAACTCAATTTCTAGCATACTTGTAATTAGGGAACAAGCAAGGTGCAATCTAGTATGCTAGCAACAAAGAATGAGCTAGGCAAAGATAGAGACGAACAACAGCTAGATTAGTGAGTTAGGAGCTAGCTAGACAAAAGATATAGAAGAAGGTAGAACTAGCTAGAGAGCGAGCAAGACATCAAACAACTTCTCCACATGTTACTGTAAAGGTAAAGACAATCAATACACACTAGCATGAGAGCCACCTGAGACACAATCTATTAATACTACTACCAATTACAAAATTGCAGAAGCTAAAGAACAAGTAGTAAAGAGAGAGTAAGGGTGCCTTTGGTTGGGATAGCTTTTGGCTTTTGCTTTTGCAAAAGCCAAAAGCTCAACTAAAGGGGTGATCTGTGATAAAAGTTCTTCTGAGAAAGCAGCTTTCTTTTAGTACAAAAGCAAAAGCAGGTCTGGACTTGCTTTTGTCGGCTGTGGGCGCCGGTTTATATATAATATAAAGATGGCTCACGGTTTTTTCCTGAGATCCCCAAAGGACGGCACTTTCCCCACTCCTCGTTAGTCCACTCACGTTAGAGTCACGTCCCTTCTGCCATTGAGAACGCTGTTTTCAAGGTATTCTCCACCCTTGGAATGGAAGCACACCCCCCCCCCCTCGGGTTCCTCGGACAATGCCTTCTCCAAGGACAAGCCTACCAAAGCATGATTGATAAGTTTTGGTGTCTCTTTCAAGTGGAGAACCAAAAACCACTCACAAACTTGTGATGAATCCATCACCATAAAAACTCATCCATCAACTCCTAACTGAGCTAGGATGCTATAGATCAAGAGTAACAAGCCCAATCAATTCCCTCAAGCCATACAAGCACTAGGAGTAGATGGATGCTCTAGTTACTCTAGAGCACTAAAGATCTCTCAAAAAACACTTGTGCTCTCCTCGGTAACCCTTGGTTCTCAACAAGTCTTTCCTCAACTTCTCTGGCCACAGACACTCCTTCCATGGGCTATCTCATAGATATATATAGTCTACCCTCTCCAAAACAGCTGTTTACAACAGTTGCCAAAAACATAGCCTATTTTTTCTAGTCACTAGACTGTCTGGTGACTTAAACCACTAGACTGCATGGTGAACACTGAACTGTCTCGTGACTCCATTTCTTCCTTAGATAGAAACTGCATCTTCTATGGACTCTCAAAACCAATATTCATTGGTATTTGGTGAGTCCTTCATTCAGAGCTCCAAAAAGTATCATTCTTTGGACTTCATCATCTTGTTGAATATTAAGTCGCCGGACTACCCCTGACTTCTAGTTTTTCCCATTTTCCTCCTTTGTCAGGCACAACATTGATTTCTTGTCACCGACAAGCTTCTCCTGGCCCCTTCCTACTCCATCCTGTTGTAAGCTTTTCATGACCATTGGTGTATGCAACCCCAAAGGTATGAATGTTTTGGTGACTGAATGTGGCAGAACCGCCCCAAAATCACAGGCGACTCGCCTAGCGGATCGATCTCGGGTGATATTGAGCAACAATACCCAAATATTACAACACCAGCGGAATAAAATATATTACAAGAAACTGATTTAAGGTCCTAAAATAAGTTAAAGTTATTATAAAGATGGAGATTAAAATAGAGTTTTTAAAAAACACGCGGAAGTAAAATACACACACAACGGTTTCTTTATTCTGAGACATGTCTCGCCCTAAGACATGCTTCATTTCTCGCGGCCGGAGTATGGTGAGGAGGGAACCGATTCACAAGACCAGCTAGCAGAGGGTTGACCTTCCCACATTCGCTTGCCGCAATAGCCACACCAGCTACCAAGAGGAAGAGCTACGACAACAAAAAGAGAAACAACAAACCGTGAGTACTAATTACTTAACAAGACTTACCCGTCAAAATGGCCAACTACACCGACTACTAAGTATGAGGGGCTGACTCACAGGGATAGCCATTTGCATAAAACATAGCACTATCAGTGGATCTTTACTTTCATCTTTTAGCGGTAATTTAAGTTCAAGAAATGTAAATTTAATTTGCACTATAAACTATAGCAAACATGGTTGTCAAACAATTGCCTATAAACTAAGCAAACAATTTATATTATTATTATTAGTCCATTTATTACTATGATGTGACACGACGAACAAGCGGTACTTTTTTCTGTGAAGGGTAGCGATTATAATCGATTTACATCTAGCTGGGATAACCCGAAATACATGACACGTACGTGCTTCTTGGAAGCCGCACGTGGCAGCCTTTCGCTCGACCCATAGTGCCGGTCCGAACAAGCGCACCTCTCCCGAGCACAGAGTACTCCATGTGATAGTTTCTCGGATGTATTCATGGTTAGACACAAGGCTCTCCTCCACTCATCGCCAAAAGAGAGGTGGGGTTGTTCAACCACTACGGCATTGGCTACATCGGTTTTCTGGTCCCATATCCATAATATATAATCGATACTGTTCAAACTTGCTTAACAGGGCTACACTCGACCGATCCTTGACCGATATAGACAGGGCTACAACACGTCGTCCATGAGTCCACACAGGAAACATTTCTTGTGGCAAAACCTACTCCCTGCCTAATCTTAGGTTTATCATTTCATGTGATAAAGGTAGGGTAACAGCCTATAGCTTGCGAGTGAGATTTTTTATTCACTCGACTTCTATGGTGAAATAAATTTTAGCCTAGCTCTACACCGAGTTACCTATACCAAGATACACTCAACAAGTGTCAATGGTTCTATCATGGAGTCTAGGGTTCGAAACAATTCCTACAACTTAATGAGTAATACATTAACCATATCATACACAATAATAAAAATAAAAACTTAAAAAGAGGTTAATGCACCGGGGCTTGCCTTCAGTTTGCTGCGAGTTAGCATAAAAAAGCGGGAGATTCTTAGCTTCGGACGATTCCAGAGCAACCAGTGCAAGTTGTTGGCCTTCCACGTCGCCTCCTATATGCATGAAATGATATGCAGGCATGATTAGTTATGCACTTAATAAAATGCTAAGGTTTTAACTCATCATCGCATGCGATGATAAGTTCGGCATGTGATGATATGCTCATGAAGGTATATGACAAGGATTGTTATGTGAATGCTTTCATGCGAAACTGAGTTTATTAAATTAATGCGCTGACTGCAATTGTAGTATAGGGTTCTGATTTTTACCCAAAAGAATAAATTTTTGTACAACACTAAATAGGTCAAAATAGGAAAACTACTTCTAAATTTCCATAATATGGTTCTTGAAGACCTAAATTACAATTTTAGCTTCTCATAAAATTAATAAGTCTATAAACTAATTTCTGAACCTATCTGGCTATTTATTGTAAACTTATGGATTTATAGTGAATTAATTCCTATCTAAAATTAATAAATTATTTAAAAATAATCTGTAAGCATACAAATTGTAAATAAATCCATGATAACATATAATAATCAGTAGAATATAAATAAACATTTTTCATATTTTATTTATGCATGAAAATGGGGATATGCACTCATGTTGCTTGAAGTTTATTTAATTAACATAAATAATCATAATGCAGAAGATGCACATTTGATGGTTCCAAAATGTTCCTTATGTTACAAGGATTCTAGAGATATTTTATTTGTAATTTTTAAAGCTAGGAATCAATTTCTATGATTTGTGCAATTTTCTACAAATTTCTGCGCAACTATTAAATGGATTCCCAAAATAAAACTATTCTAGCACCACAATAGGGCCCATGTGGCAGGCTCTGGGGGTGCAGCCACATGGTGGCCCGCAGGGTGGTCGTGGAACCCAGTCACACGAGATCCGTCCTTTGGCCACACCAGATCCCAGAGCTGGCTCGATCCGGCCGGCCATGGCGCCGATGGAGCGACTCGCCGGGACAGCTCTCCCGGAGGCCAGAGGCATTGAGATGGCCCCACTAGAGTCGCTGTGGCACAGGGAGCCTGGAGTGCTGGTCGCTGTGGAGTGCAGCTCACCGGAGAGCAATGACGACGGTCGGCGGCGTGCAAGGGACTTCGGCGAGGCCTCGGGAGCAGTTCGGTTAACGAAATCAGACAGGACCGGCTCCAATAGCTTCACAGGAGGTAGAGGAAGGCCGGCGTCGAGCTTGATCGGGTCAAGGAGGCCTGGAGCTGGGTCGACGTTGATGGGTGGCGCGGCTCCAAGGTGGCTGCGAGTCCAGCATCCAATTCCCGTAACTCGAGGATTTGGCCGGCAACTGCTGCAACGGTCTGAAGCTCGTGATTTGGGAAAGGTGCGAAATCCGGCTGATCCAGAGGGGAAGGAGGCGAGCCGGCGTGCTGGAGACCTCGAGCAAGCGATGACGTTGCTAGTTATCGAGCAGGCAAGCTGGAGAAGTAGTCTGCTGAGCTCGTGAGAGAGAGAGAGAAAGATGTATAGAGAGAAAAAAGCAATGGGGAGGGGAATGCCTGTGGAGGGGAATTATAGAAGCTAGCCTTGTGATGGCTTCTCGAGGAAGGAAAAATGTGCGGGTAAGGGGATGACAGGCGGGTCTCGCAAGTCAATAGGTGTCCAACCGAGCTTAACACTTAGATCATTTTGGGACCATAAAAACAATTGGCAAATGACGTCCGATTTGATTGCATTTGGATATATTGTAAGTATCAAAGACACCGAGAAGAGGAATTGAATCGGTGGACTTATAGCACTAATTCGGCTACGAACTTAAACTTCAAGACTTGAACACAACGGAAGCAAATCTAACAGGCCAAGACCCCTGACAATGCTAGTGATAAGAAAATGAACAACAAGCAAGCACCAGTACGATAGCCACTAAGAGAAATCAAATAACAACCTATCACACTACTCAACGGTAAGTAAATACGGTAAGTAAAAAGATTGAGATAGAGAGTGCTCAGTGATTTTTTCTGAAGTCTCAAAAGGTAGACGTCTTTCCCTAATCCTCATTGGACCACTCTCGTCGGAGTCTCGGTCCCTCCCGTTGTTTTCAGAACGATGCTCACAAAGGTACGCTTCACTACCGGAGTGAAGACACCGACGGCCCGGCTGTCGCACACAATACCCAAGCGCTAGAATAAGCCTCCGAGGCTCGAGCGCTCTCTCTCTTGGTGTCCCTTTCGAGCGAGAGACCCGAAACCGTGTATAAACTTGGTGTCATCTTTCACAATCTTCTTGGAAGCTCGAGCACCGACTCCTAGTCGGTCTAGACTGCCCACACCAAGAGTAATAGGCAAAGATCACTCCTCTCAAGGCTTACAAGCTCTAAAAGTGGATAAATGCTCCCTATCACTCTCTTACTAGCACCAAAGATCTCCAATCTTGCAATGTGCTCTCTTGGTGGTGACCCTTGGCCTCTTATAACTTGGCTCCAGCAATTTTGATCAAGGGCACGTCCTCCTCCACGGTTTAAATAGGCTCCAAGCCTAGAAACAACTGTTGGAACGTGATGTCATAAAGCTGACTGCTTTATGCAATCATCGGACTGTCTGGTGACTGGACCACTAGACAGTCCAGTGACCCTTCTTCCTCTCGGCCAGAGAAACACCCTCTCTAGAGTCCACTCCATAGGACACTGGACTGTCCAGTGCATATCTTCACCAAACTATCCGGTGACTTTCACTTTTGGACTCACAGAGATACCTTCTCTGGACTTCAGCTTCTGATTCACTGGACTGTTCAGTCACTGCACCGACGGACTGTCTGGTGACTCTCCTCGACGACTCCAGAGAGCACCTCTCTCTGGATTGACTCTTCCAGGGCTCACCGGATTGTCTGATGACTGAAACTTTAGCTAGTCTTGAGCTTCTGTCCTCGACCTCGCTTTCTCTGCCATCTTTAGTGCTTTCTAAGGATCTAAGGAGTATTCACACCCTCTAACACTTGTATAACAAGAGACAAATGACCTTATCCCTGTTAATAGTACCGACGATTCTATGGACTCACTAGCTAGTCCTTAGCTTTGATCCTTCGAAGCTCGGCAACTCTTCTTCTAAGGTTCGTCCTTATCATTCACCGAGAAAGCCCACCATATTGATGTAGAATTAGCAGGGTGGTACTTGCAACACAACCGATAACTATGGTTGTTCATTCAATCACCAAAATCAATTCGTACCTTTTAAGGTTCTTTAAGGGTCATGAAGCTTACAATCTCTCCCTTTTTGGTGATTGATGACAACCATAGTATTCCCAAACTGTCCAAACGAGATGAAAAAGGATAGAGAATAAAATACATCTCGAAAGAACACTTACTCTATTTCCTTGATGACTCCTCAGAATAATTTTGCAAGAGTTCCCCTCCTTTGTCGTGGGTAGGAAGCATCGCTATCCTCCAGTGCTCCCCTTGTTTGGTAGCTCTCTCTCCCCCTTTGTCATCTAATCATCCAAAAAGATGACACCGAGAAAGCAAATAGAGAGGGAGAACACTGGTTTGACAAAGAAACGTGAACGAAAGAGAATGAGACGGGAGCACACATGCACAAGGAACCTGCAAAACAGATAAAGCACTAGGAGCCATACACATAAGAAGCCACGGGGTTAGTCCAAAAATCAAGTGCATTCCAATGAGCTAAAAGAGTCAAATAGAAAACAAGCTCATTAAAATGTTACAAAGAGCCGATGAAATCTGCCAAACAGAATCTAGAAGCCCTATTTACCCATCTACGACCTCCCTCTAGACAGCTACCACTCAGAGCAAAACACCTTAAGTCTCTCACCCAACTCCTACAGAAGATATAATCCTGCGTGGCTGAGGAAGAGGGTGTAGTGATGGTCGGAGGCTGCTCCTCTGCTGTGCTGCTGCTGGCTGGTCTCCTCCTGGCTGCTCAACATCGTCGAAGACACTCAGGCTGGAGGAAGACGTCGGGGAAGGCTTCTTGCCCTCAACTGTAGCAGGCTGATCGACACTGGCAAGGACCTGAGTTGACTCCTCTAGAGTATATCCAACCTCAACCAGGATATCCTCATCTGACGCTCTGGGCTGCTCGGTTGTGGTGGTAGCAGGCTCTGACTGTGAAGGCTCTGCCGGAGGCTCTAACAAAATTGACTTAGTAGTGGTACCCTGAAAGGATAGAACTCGCGGAGCAAGCGAAGAACTACCAACTGTTGTCCCTGACTCCAATGCCGAAATGGATACTCTCGGCTCAGCTGAAAATAGAACCAACATGGAGTACGAGTAAACTAGAGAGATGTGAAGAAGTAACAGCAACGCTGACCCCTCCAGTAGTCGCAACTGTGCTGGCTGCCCCAAAAGGTACGAACGGAGAAAGCTAGGCTGAGAGCAATGTGGAGAATGTGGTCTGCTGCTGCTACTGACTCTGACTTTGAAACTCAGATGTGAAAACTGGCATTGAGGAATACTAAGGCTGAGGTGCAGTCGGCTGGAGCTGTGAAGGCAGGGGACCTGGCAGCACAGTCGTCGAAAATGCTAGAAGAGGTGGCATACCAGACCCCTATAGAAATGATGCAATCGCTCCAAACCCTGAGGACATGTATGATATGGCCGCTGCCATCTCCAACTGAGTGCGCTGCAACCTCTCGAAAAGCTCTCTGTTCTGTCGTCTCCTCTCCTCTGCGAGCTGCCTCTCAATCTGCAGCCGCTCCTCAACATGGAGGCACTCGAGTCGAGCTCTCTCCTCGAACTGGGCCCTCTCTCAGCGCATGAGCCCAAGCTGCTCCCCTTTGAACCTCCTCTACTCCTCCTGCTCTGCCTGGATAGCATCTAATCTGACGACGAGAGCAAGTCAAGTGTAGCATGAGAGGTGGGAGTCTCGACCTGAACCGTAGCCTCTGTGCTCCCTCCAGAGCCTCAGTGTTGATGTCGTCCGGGGCTATGGTGTCCTTACCTACAGGGGTGCTCTGAGAAGCGAAAACCCGAAGAACCCTAGAGTCTGACGACTCAGTAGGACTGAAGTAGGTGGTGATCTCAGGCAATGCAACATACTCCTCCTCAGTCATAACTCGACCTCTACTCAGCATCTGACATATGTAAGGGGCAAATGGTAACAGGCGAGCTCCTATCCCCCCATATATAACATCCTTCATCTATGCTAACAGCAAGTCTGTCAGATCAAAAGTCTCGTGCCTCAGTAGAAAGCACAGCAGCCACTGATGTAGTATAATCACTCTCTCCTTGGAGCCAGCACAAGGCATTATAGACCTCCAAAGCAACCATCGAAGAACACGTGCCTCATGTGTCAAGCGTAGAGGGTGCCTCGAGTAATGCTCCCCATAAGGTGGCGAGAAAGCAATACTCAGTCTCTCATCACTGGGCTCCATCCCTTCAAAAGGTCTGAATGGTGGTGCAAAGTTCGGATGAGCTAGAGTGTGGATCCGTGTCTCAAAAGATATGAAATCTAGCACTGTCAAGACATCGGAGCTCTCGAACCGGTGTGGCTCCCCTCGATACATAAACCAAAGAGAAGACCTGTCGAGGAGATCCACAAGGAGGCGTAGAACATCAAAACTAACTCCTCACTATACCTTAGGGGCTAGGTGACCAAATCAGATAAACCAGTCAGGTATGTGATGTGCTCCTCTATGTCTACCCCAACTCCTCTGTTCAGTGCCTCTAGAGAACAATGTCTGAGAGCTGCAAACACTGTGCTCTTGCCCTTCGTGGAAATCTACCTCCCGTAGGTCTAAAAAATCCTCCGCTGCAGCACAGTCCAAAACTAACCAGCATCTGCATGTCTCTCAGCAGGGACCCAGGCTGTAAATTCCACTCTCCTCTTAGCCTTAATGGTCGGGCCCTTCAGCTTCAGCAAGTCAACCTCAACCTCTGCAATCCTGCCCATGGCCCGGCGAGCTCTCTTGACTCTAGCTGTGCAAACCTCGCACACGCCAGTCCTCTGATATAGACACCCTTTGTGTCCTCTGCTGTGAAGAACTCTGGACTAGCTCTCCCTCTGCGGTTCTCGACTGCCTGCTGGCAGGAGCTCTCCACGGCCGCACCTCAACAACTAGAGAAGCGGTCGTCACTCTCTGATGGGTCGACCTCCTCAACTCCCCCTGGGACTCTGCAGCTCCAATCCTCAAAGCACCTTCCCTCCTAGATGGAGGAACATCCACCTCCGCATCAGCTAGAGGTCTGTCCCACACGGGATCACCTATCCGCTGCTTCTTTTTCTTCTTCTTCTCGGGCTCTACGGCATTGCCCTTTCTCTTCTTCTTAGAACTCGGTCTCTGTCTACCCAATTCCTGCCAACTGTCACTGAAAGCTCAACTGCTAGAATCACTGACCTGCTGACACTGTAAGATAGGATTAAGAGCTTGGCTCATAACCTGTCCACTGAGAGAGTTCTGGACTGCCACTATCACTGGCCTGATCCACCGCACAACTATCACTGCACCACATAGGAATGAAATATAGGTTGTAAGCACAAAAGGTGAGCGACTCTAAATGAAGTCCTAGCGGTGGAATCAAGAATATATCATCGATCAAATAAAGCAATTAAGATCAATGGTGATATCGACAGACTAATGCCACAATTTACAATATAGCAAAGAAACCAAAATTGTGACACTAGTGACAAGAGACTTAACGCCATACTAAAATATGCAAGCAAAAGACTTCAATATGACACTAAATACGGAAATTGTCAACTAATCACGTCAATTGGCAATAAAATGTGAAACATTTAAGCAATTTATACCAATTTTTTGTAATTAATCAACAAACAAGGCATGCGAGGTATTTTTGATGAAATGCAAGTGATAGAATGCAATGCCCCATAGGAGAAGTGCTAGAAACTGTCGAGGAAATCGCCGGAAGATCAACCAATCACCCAAAAAATAAAACCCCACGAGGGTTTTGGTGAAATGCACGGGTCTCGGCTAGGAGGAACGCGGCGAGGCTAAGCAAGCACGGCGGTGCTCTGTGAGCTGATGGTGACCAGAAGCAAAGCAGGCAGTGGCGAGGCGGCACAGCGCAGCAGTGCGAGGTAGGATAGCGGGGCGCTAGGGCAGTGGCGCGTGCGGATGAGCGGAGCAAGGCAGCGCGGGGCTGCACGAGAAGCGGCCACGGCAGCAAGGCAGGGCACTGCGGAGGCCAGAGGCGAGCGGCGCAGAGGCACGTAGGGGGAGGCAAGCGGGCGGCGGAGCACGGTGATCGGGTGGCCAACGGAGACGAGGTCGGCGGTGAGGCGCACGAAAATTGGAATAAACAGAGAAGAGCCCCACGTGCGGATAGATAAAAAACCAATCAACGGCCAGGATTAAAATAATAAAAACGGATGGCCGAGATTGCACCGACAAGGGTGATCACTGGACTGTCCGATCTAAAAAGGTTTGTCCGGTGACTACAAAGAGCCGGTCTGTTCGGTGTGTGAAGAATTCCAATTCCAGAGAGGCACACGCTTCTTCTTCTAGTCACCGGACTGTCCGGTGATACCGTCGGACTGTCCGGTGTCTGTCGAATTTTGCAGAAGTGACTTGATCTAAAGATATAGTCACCGGAATATCCGGTGAAGGCGCCGGAATGTCCGGTGACCTCAAGGAATTGCATAACAATGAATTTCTTTCTAGACTTAAGTGTTCTAACCAAAGAACCAAATAAACACCACACTTGTCTAGAAAGAAAACTCTCAAATACTCTTTTGCAAATAGATAACTCACAAAGAGTTTAGCATTTTCGCAAACGGAAATAAGATCGAACGATAACACCAAAGTGAGAAGAAGGCTCCAAAACGGGAATGTATGAACCCTTAGATCACGATCCATGTAAATGGATGTTAGAGACCGTTAAGCACAGGGTTCAATGGGCATGAAGCACACAAATGTTGCTTTGGTTACTCTTTGTGGAGTATGTGAATTAATATGGACAATGTAGTCACTCTCTTCATAGAGTAACATGCCTCCTCCGTGGTTCCTATATGCAATGCAAGCAAACAAGCTATTTTAATGCATGAGAATTTAAATCATGCCATGTAGATGCAAGCAAATTAAAGACATAGTATAAAAGAAACCTATTCGGTGCCAAGTTTGACCCATCTCAAGCTTATTCACCATATGCCCGCCGCTTTGTCTTAAGATAGCCAAACCACTTTCTCAAGCTTTTCTCCCTTGCATATGGATATCTCAAGGTGGTTAGGCACCGATCTAATTTTTTTATTCTTTTCTTTTATTTTTTTACACATGATGCATGATAGTGCAAATATCTAGTCCACGGAGGATTCCTATCTATCATGCATTGCAAGAAAAGAAACATACTCTACTATGTACAAAAATAACCTACTTGAAGAGTAGATTGACGTTGTAGCTCGTTCAACATGTGGTGGACTTCAAAAATCTTCAATTCGCTTCACGATCCACCGCCTATGCCCCTTCACTTCTTCTTAGGAACCCAAGAGAGTTTTGGCTTTCTCTCTCGGTCCACGATCACCTTGGGGACCCATATCTTTTTGATTGTCCGCTTGTCATTTGGTGATTTGAGCGGCTTGGCCTTCACCTTTCCATCGTTGTCCCTAAAAAGCTTGTAGTGCATATCCTCATGAAAAAGGTTACCGTTATGCATAATCTTAGGCTCGCTCACCTTGAGACAATCCTTGAAGCGGTGACCATCAAAGCAACACTTCTCACAATAGTAGTCATCCGTCATGAGCGGGACTATCCATTCGAGGATTTCATCTTAGTTGTCAATAATGTTGATAAAGGAAGGATATAAACCTAAGCCCTTGTGGTTGTTGATGAGGTTCTTGCTTAGGATCTCCTTTTGAATTTGCCTTTCTCTAGTGAGCCGCACAAAAACATCTATCACGATCTCTCTCCTTCTTGAGCTTCGTGTATTCCTTCAAAATAGATGGCTCAAGAGTAATACTCTCTTTAGAGAGGGTTATATCACAAGAATTATAAGCTTTATATAAATACTTAAAAGAGTTAAGGAGAGAGTCATGATCAAGAGCTTCATTGGTGTACACCAATGCATTATGCTTCTCACTTCGCTCTACGTGCCTTGCATTGAGATCCTCATAGGACTCACGTAGAACACTATAAGAGTGCTTAAGTGCATTGAGCTCCCCCTCAAGCTCTCGAACCCAAAATACCGTCACTTCATGATCCTTGGTTACCACCTCAATCTTTTTGGACTTCTTGATGATAGTCTTGTAGCTTGGTCCATCATCTTCATCATCATAGCTCTCTTCCTCCTCCTCAAGATCATCTTTCTCATCAATGAAGCCCTTACAACTACGGGTCATCAAGCATAGCGGAGGTGCTGGTAGCTCATTGGTGGAGCTAGTCATGGCAATATCCGTGAGTTCTTCTTCGTTTGAAAATGAAAGAGTCTGAATCATCATCGGTGAGCCACTCACCAACAATATAGGCTTTGTGCGAGGACTTCTTCTTCTCCTTGCTCTTGCTTTCCTTTTTGACAAAGAACTTCTTCTTAAATTTTTTCCTTGGCTTACGTTTTCATCATCACTCTCACTAGAGGTTTCCTTCTTGCTCTCCTTCTTCAGCCTGCGACACTGCTTAGCGAAATGGCCTTTTTTGCCACAATTGAAGCATCCGAAGTTTCTCTTGAAAGATGAGGATCTTCCCTTGCGAAATAGCTTCTTCATCAAGAGCGTAAGGTCCTCATTATCACTTTCTTCATCCTCATCTTCCTCCACATTCTTCTTCTTCTGGTTTTTGCCATTGGATGATTCTCGATCAACTTGTAGGGCAAGATTTTTGGGTAATTGAGAGTCGGTGGAGCTGCCCAACATGTACCTCTCATAAGCCGTGAGCTTGCCAAGCATGACGTCAACAGTGAGAGTACCAAGTTGGCTTGGAAGAGATACGTGACTATAGAGTTGTAGCTCAACGGTAACACCCTCAAGAGCTTCCTCATGATTTCAACATCATCAATCTTGTCCTTGAGGCCCAAGGCGTTGATCTCCTCTACCACTACATGCAAACGAGAGTAAATATAATTAGCTTTTTCATGTGGTTGCATGGTGATGGAGTCATATTTGTTCTTGAGAATATAATAACGCTCTTCCTTGGCCTCGGAGGAGCCCTCATGAATGTTTTGTAATTGGACTCAAATTTCATGCGCAGTAGATGATGAATTGATTCTAGAAAAGACATTTTTAGAGATGCATAGGTTGACAACAGGAATGGAAGCATAGGTTGACAACAGGAAGGGAGTCCTGTGTGCGGTAGCACTGTCTGTGTCGATTAAGGACTGTACTGTTGTCGGTCCTATTGAGCAAGTTTGAATAGTACTGATTACATACTAGATATATGGGCCTCAAGAAACTGATGTAGCCCAATGTGCGTAGTGACTGGACGTAACCGAACCTCTTTTCTGGAGATGATTAGAAGGGAGAGCTTTGGGGCTAACCATGGATAGACCCGGTGAGGTTATCATGTGGAGGACCACTGCTCGGGAGAGGTGAGCATCGGATCGGTACTATGTATCATTGGTGTGAAAGGTTGCCACGTACGACTTCCTGGAAGTGTGTACGTGTCATGTAATCAGGTTTCTCCAGCTGAATGTAAATTGATTCGAATCCCTGCCTCTCACAGTAACGAGTACCACTTGTCTCAGTGCGTCACATCGTAATTAAGAAGTGAAACAAGAGTGAAACGGAAAAATATTATGGTTGTTGGATATGAATATTATAAATTGTTTGGCAACTATGATTGTGATAGTTGATAGTGCCAATTAAATTTATATTCTCTTACACTTAATCTACTACTAAAACTTAAAAGTAAGGATCCACTTTTAGCGCTAGTTTTTGCAAACAGCTATCCCATGTGAGTTATCCTTATCATATTCCTTGGAGTCAGCTGTAGTTGACCATGTGGACGAGTAAGACTTGCTGAGTATTTGAATGCTCAGGGCGTAGCTCTTTGTTGTTTTTGTTTGTAGGTTTTCTCTCCCTTCTTCGAGCCAACTGGCAGAAGCGACCTTTGAGGTAGCTTTGTCCGTTGGAAGCTCTGCTCGCCGCGCTGAGCTGTTTTGTGCTGCTAGAAGATGCATCGTATGGGCTCTATGTCATCTTATGCTTAGTCTCTAGGAGACCCTAGTAGTTCAACAAGGTGAACGCTTTCTCACTTTTAAATCTAGTGTTTTATAAACTTAAACAACAGTTTATTTTATATTTTATCGTGCTTGAGTTGTACTGTTGGTCTTCGCTTCGTCGAGTGACACCCGATAAGATCTTGTGGTCGATAGATCGTCTCTTTCGAGGGGCGGTCTGTCACATCAAGTCTCTCATTCTCATTCGTAGCATTGCTAGTAACTTGTCACGCTTTCCCATCGATTGACTCTAGGTAGGCTTGCATGCGAGCCTTCCAATACGAGTAATCATCTCCATCGAATACAGACGGAGTCTCCATCCTGTTCGTCATTCTTACTCAAAGCGGTGAAGCCCAAAATTGAGTACTTGGCTCTGATACCACTTGTAAGGATCAAGCACACCGAGGAGGGTTGAATCGGTGGACTTATAGCACTAATTCCACTATGAACTTAAACTACAAGACTGAACACAACGGAAGCAAACTTAAGCAAATTTAGTAGGCCAAGACCCCTAACAATGCTAGTGATGAGAAAGTAAACAACAAGCAAGTACTAGCACGATAGTCACCAAAAGGAATAAAAAAACAACTTATCACACTACTCAATGGTAAGTAAATGCGGTAAGTAAAAAGAGTACGATAGAGAGTGTTTAGTGATTTTTTTTCGAGGACTCGAATGGTAGGCATCTTTTCCTAATCTTTGTTGGACCACTCTCATCGGAGTCCCGGTCACTCCCGTCATTCTCGAATCGATGCTCACAAGGGTACGCTTCACTCTCGGAGTGAAGACACTGGCGGCTCGGCTGTCGCACACAATATCCAAGCGCTAGAGCAAGTCTCCAAGGCTCAGGTGCTCCTTTTTGGTGTCCCTTTCGAGCGAAAGATTCGGAACCGCGTACAAAGACGTCTTCTTTCACAATCTCGTTGAAAACTCGAGCTCCGACTCCTAGCCGGTCTAGGCTACCCACAACAATAGTAATAGGCAAAGATCACTCCTCTCAAGCCTTACAAGCTCTAGAATTGGATGAATGCTCCCTATCACTCTCCTACTAGCATCAAAGATCTCCAATCTTGCAATGTGCTCTCTTGTGGTGAGCCTTGGCCTCTCACAACTTGGCTGCAGCAATTCTGATCAAAGACACACAGAAAAACGTCCTCCTTCACGGTTTAAATAGGCTCTAAGCTCAGAAACAACTGTTAGGACGTGATGTCATAAAGCTTACAGCTTTATGCAATCACCGAACTGTCCGGTGACTGGACTATCGGACTGTCCGATGACCCTTCTTCCTCCTCGGCCAAGAAAACACCCTCTCTGGAGTCCACTTCATAGGACATGTTAGGACGTTATTAGTACTGAGACGAGTTCTTATGTATTCATAACTTATTTTTTATGTAGAGAAAGAGGAGTACAGCAGCTCACCGATTCATCTGTATGTTTCATCTCCCTCTCAATTGATTTTTCTCGGGCCACCTCTCATCTAACGCTAGATCAATCTCTCTTGGTGGAAGGAAGGGCTATGGAGCGTTAGAAGGAAGGTGCTCATGACTAGCAGCACATGTGCTAATTAGTTAGTTAAAGTTCTACATGTTAGCCTATTGATCTTGTTTTTACAATAACCTCTGCTTAGGCCTGTCTCTATCTGTACGTAGTCTGAATATGTGTTCATTGCAGGCACCTGCTCTCACTTTGAATCCAGCATTAGGTTGACTGAGTCTGTAAATTTAATTCCACTCTTTTTGTTTTTAACTTCACTTGCATGTGGTGGCCACACTGGAAGCCAGCCTAGAGTTCTGGGCATGTTTATCAATTGAGTTCTAAGTTATCAGTAGTAAAATACAGTAGTTATATGGCTTGCATTCTTATGTATTTCATAACATATTTCTTATGTAGAGCATTATGAACCTACCATTGAACTTTCAATTCCCTAGCTGTTTTATTTTTGATAGATGAAACCAGCATGGAGAGAGGTTAGGCTGAAAAAGTTTCGGGAAGATGAAGCAAAAGCCACTATGCTATTTTTAAGATGTACAGTCTGTTTTTGAAGAAGTGAAAGACTCCTTGTAGTTTAAGATGTTCATTCATTTTGAACTTCCCTCTGTTTCGCATTATTTTTTTAAAGATGTACTGTTTGTAGTTCCAGATTAGCATGTCCAGTTATATTTTGCATTGTAATAATGTTATTTAGCAACAAGGAATTGTGGGTTAAAACCTATATTATGACTTCTCAACTGCTACTGAATTGGTTTTTTCATATGATGAAGACTTCTTTATATGTATCTGATTCAGAGTGGTGAATCAGTTTGTTTGATTCCGAATGGTTTATTACTCCCTCCGTCTTAATTTAGGTCGTTTTGGTCCAGGCACGGGAAGTAAGCAGAGTGAAAAGGTAAGATACGCTGAAAACGAGGAGAGAGATAAAAAAATTATTGAAAAAAGAGAAAGTGTATTAAGAAGTGAAAATGATTTATAATTTGAGAAAATTTGAGAGCTTTAGAATGACTTGTAATTTGAGACTGACTTGTAATTTGAGACGGAGGCAGTAGTTTGTTTATACACGTGTCATCAGTTTGTCAACTGTTTCTGAATGTCATCAGTTTTAGAATGCTTTCTGATTCAGAACGACAGTCAAAATGTTTAGACTGCATTCGAGACTGAAGATCAGTTTGTTAATCTATAATGCGCAGTTTGAATATTTCAAATCAGCTGGACAATCTAGAATGCAGCTTAAAATAGGAGTCTGTTTGAATTTTTTTCATTCCTGAGAGGTAAAACACTCTATTGGTAACGTATTGCGTTACAATGTCCAACCAAGCAAAACTTGTAATCTGCCATTCCACCACCTAAGCCCCTGCATTACCATTCCATTACTGTTTATGTTACTGAGTCTACCAAACACCACCCTGGTGCGGTCGGGGCTTCGCGTGAGCCAGCTCTCCTGCGGTGCCTGGGACCTGGGTCACCTTCGGCAACCAGCCGGGCGTCAAAGAGGCCAAGGCGCTGCGGCAGGTGTGCCACGACGCTGGGGTCAACTACTTCGACAACGCCGAAGTATACACCGATGGCCGCCCCGAGAAGATCGTGGGCCAGGCCATCCCCGACATCGGAAGCGTGGGTCGAGGAGAGGCTGAGGTCACCGTGCTCAACATTGGATTGCGCACCCTCCGGTAGTGGAGGGCAAGGCGACGCTGCGACGGAAGGGTTGCCAACGCATACCGTACTAGCGACGCTGCAGCTTGGTTCGCCGTCGCCATGGCTTGGGGGCTCCGGCAGCCAGGGTCGTGGTGCCGTGGGATCGCCACCTCGACCCGCTTCGGGGAAATGGGCCCAAATGCAGGTGTTAAGTGGGCTGTGGCGCGGGCAGACCCAACAGCTTTGCGGCCAGGCCCGTGGCGCCGCTTGCAGGTCCAATTGTAGTAGAGGAACATAATTGCTGATTTTAAAATATCAACATCATTTATTTCTAACATTAATTTTTCCATTCATTTTATTAAAAAAGTTTAATTAATATAATACTCTCTCCGTCCTAAATTATAAGTCATTTTGGACTTTTTAATTTTCTCAAATTATAAATCATTCTCACCTCTCGAGACATTTTTCTCTTTCCAATACATCCTCACTGCATCTCTTTTCTCTTTGTTTTCAAAACATCTCACTTTTTTTTACTTTTCTTAATTGTCGTGCCTAGTTTCAAAATAACCTATAAAACGGGACGGAGTGAGTATATTTTGTTATAATTTGTTTTATTATTAATGGTATTTGAAACACGACTAATAATTTACGTATTTAAATAAGATAATTTACGTATTTAAATAAGATTTTTAAACAAGACAAATAATCATAATTGATGATAGAGTCAACAGTATCAATATTTTAAAATCGGAGAGAGTAATTGGTATTGTTTTAAAAAAGAGAGGTGTTCGGCTCTACTTTCTGTTATACTCCTATTTAGCAGTGAATGTAAATCATAAAACATAGTCTGCACAGGCGCATGCTTCTTGAATTCGGGCCAAAGATTTAAAAACTTGTTGGAAAGGTGACAAATTGATGCTGATGGTATCCAGGCATTGATTTGTTCATTTGTAAATTGTAATATAGGTCAACTCTCATTTAATAAAGTGGAATGTGGAAAGGTATAGGTACGTTCGGCAGCCCATCTTGTGTGGTCATCATTTTGTTGGCGTACATTAATATGTTCAATGTTGTAAATTTCTTGCTTTTATTACTGAGACATACAGTAGTACACATGGTCCAATTCATCTAGATGTAGTTGCACAGTTCTAGCTGTATCTTGTTTTGCTGGCCAGTGCTTCTCTTATCCAGGGAAGTTAATGGTGTATCAGCACTTTGTGGTAGCAGGTTTGGTAGTTTTATTTAAGAACATAGAGTACTAAGTCTATATCATCAGGTGTAAGCACCAGTAGCTACTCCATCTTCACATGATCACGATGACAGGAATCAAGGGATAATTTGGAATTTGCTTGGTTTAACGTATAAGATTATTCTTGTCAGACCCCTCCATATGCGTCGTCATGGATTTGACTTAGACTAAATATAAAAATACTTATATATTAGAATAGAGACAGTATTAATTCTAAATATTAGAAGTCAAAGTTAAATAAATTTGACTTAGATTAAATCTAGAAGTGCTTATATATTGGGAACAGAGGTAGTATAAATTCTTTTGAAGTGAAAGTTAATGCCTGCTCATTTGTTATTTTATCCTATGTTGTATGTGGTGAAACGAGCTGTGTCAATGGTGGTGCAGCACAAAAATAAGAATGCGCTTACTAGTTGCTTTCTTGCTTTTCCAACACTTTTGACACACTGAGGTTTTTTTAACATAGCTTATTATTGTGTAGTCACAAGATGGCTACAAGTTCCTCTTCATTTGATCCAAATAAAGCAGAAACTGAGAAGTATGCTCCTCTGCACCCTCACCCCCCCCCCCCAAAAAAAAAAACATTCTGAACCCAAAGACTCTCATTTTGAATTTTTTTTAAATTGAAATTAGTATGGTTTCGATAAGGATCTTGGGATTGTGCGATTCAACAATACGGAGCTGTAATATAGATTGTTCCATGGATTGAAATTTAATTGGATATCAGATGATTCATTCTAAGGATGAGGTTTTAAAGTACTCTTGACTGCAGACTAAATCAACAGACATCTATTGATACTTCCTTACTTTTGGACCTAATGATTTTATTTCATTTGCACTATGCATGTTTAATCTCTAGATTTTTTTAATATGACTTCGGATGCTCACCATAGTGCACACTTTTACAAATGTGGTTGTGGTATTTGTTAGGTCACATATAAATCCACAAGCGCATGAAATATCACTATAACACTTTGTTGACGTCAAAATTGGGTCCGCACCAACATACCGCTTGCACATCCGTGTATGAGAACGCTAGTGCCTCTTCGACGCCGTGTTTGGGCAGCACCTAGACAACCCCGCCTCTGGAGAGACTCCGTCGGAGGAGAATTATCTTAAGGTTGATCCAGGCTCGGTCAGGTTAGCCGGATCACCTTCGGTCGTCGTGAGACAAAGAAAGAACAGTACGACGGTCGAGTAAGAGGATTAGAGTTTGGAGAAGAACAAAAATATAAAGGCAAATAATAGGTTCGATTGGGAAGATCCTCAACCAGCCATAGGGACATCGGAGGTTTCGTCATGCAATTCCGAGAACCCGAGAGGGCCTACCGAACCATCCGGCAAAGTGGTGGATACTCCAGTAGGCTAGTGCTCGAACCCGAGAGAGCCTATCGGACTCTCCGGCAGCGTGCTGGATGCTCCGATGGGCCAAGTGACCAAACTCGAGAGGACTCATCGGACCCTCCGGCAGCGTGCCGGATACTCCGGTGGGCCAAGTGCCCAACCTGAGAGGGCTCACCAGACACTCCAGCAACGTGCCGCATACTCCGGTGGCTCTGTGATTTTTGGGTGTCAACGTATGCCCCCTGTTTTTTATAAAGTTCCTACGCCATAAAACATTTAAGCACCCAAAAACCTCTAGGGCGATGGTTCTCTTGACTCATCGGCTATTGTATCAACTTTGACAACGATATTCTTCACATCGGCCATTTTTCTCTTACGCTTCTTGCCATATACTTGGATGATACTTTTTCAAGTATCGATCGTTAAGGACCTTAGGTAATGATTCCTCTGAAACATATTTCAACATGTACGCATTTTCGGCAATGATTTTTACTACTCTATATAGCCCTTTCCAACAAGAAGACCATTTCTCGAACTTGTTGCTTGTTGAACCTATGGGCAGAATAGTTTTTCAAATCAATTCGCCCACGTGAAAAATTTTGGCTTTCTCCTTCTTATTGTAGGCACTAGCAACTCGCGCTTTATCTTTCTCAATTTCTTTCAAAGCACTCAAACGCGGTGACCTCATCAATATTGTCTAACATTAATGTCCTATACTCATCGGTAGATAAGTCATTTTGCCTAGCTAATCTTAGAGCTTCTAGATTTACCTCGACGGATAAAACGGCCTCTTATCCATACACAAATTCATACGATGTTACTTTAGTTGCCCTAAGCCTAGATATCCGATGAGCCCACAATGCTTTCGTTAAGACTTCATACCATCTCTTAGGATGGTCCTCTATCTTTTTCTTAATGAGTTTAATCAACATTTTGTTACTAGACTTGGTCCGACCATTGGCCTAAGCATAATATAAAGATAAATTGAGTATCCTAATTCTATAGTATTCGGCAAACTCTTTAACATGACCAGACGTAAAGGAAGTATCTTGTTCGGTAGTAAAAGTTTGAGGTATGCCGAATATATGAATAATATGCTCGGTAAAAAACTCAATTACCTGTTTGTGCGTCATGTTTTTTAGGGCCACCGCTTCGGTCCATTTGGTAAAGTAGTTCGTCGCGACCAACATGAAATGATGTCCCTTCGAAGATGAAGGATGTATTTGCCCTATGAAGTTCAATCCCCATCCTCAAAATGGTTATGGTTTTATAATGAGGTTCATCATGACTGCGGGTACCAATTGAATGTTTCTAAATCTTTAGCACTATTCGCATCCTTTGTAGCAACGATAGCAATTGACAATCATGGTTGGCCAATAGAATCCGACCCTCCTTAACAACCATTTCATTTTTGGAGCCGCTTGATGCGTGCCAAAAATTCCCTCATGAACTTCCCCATAGCTACTCTAGCCACGTCATCACTCAAACATTTTAAGAGTAAGTCATCTTCCGTTCAGCGGTATAAGTCACCATCAATCAAAGTATATTTGAAAGCTACATGCTAAACTTTTCTATCCGTATATTTGAAAGCTACATGCTGAACTTTTCTATCCACACTTTGGGTTGGACTACGGATGTATGAAACTATGAGTGACCTCCAATCAAGCGATTCGGCACTATCACAGTTTGACGCACTAGCATCCAAATGGTCTAGTTTCAACACCTCAAGCATCAGTTTCTTATTAAATGAAAATCTATCTTTACTAACATTGTAACCCGATACTTGTTGAGCTAACTCATTGACTTTACTGTTTTTTAGCCTAGGCACATAATGTATATTGAATTTATCCATTCTTCTAATGATATCTAAGCATTTGTCTAAGATGACATTCGATGATCCGTCTAAGCATTGAAAATTTTCAGAAATTTGTTGCACTACTAACAACGAATCATCGAAAGCCTCTACATGCTTAACCCCCATAGACTCCAAGATCTCCAAAGCGAACAACAACGCTTCATATTCGGCTTGATTATTGGTGCAATCATACTCTAATCGGTTTTAGAATTCGAAGTGTGCATCATGAGGTGATACTAAAACTACACCAACACCTTGACCCTCTTTATAAACCGATCCATCAAAATATAACTTCCAAGGGGTGAAAGTAGCATAAACAATATCTAGATCCGATGTTCAACAATAAAATTAGCAACAATTTAGCCTGTCATAGATTTCAACAATTCATAAGCCAAATCATATTCAATCGATGCATAAGCCCATTTACCAAGCCTACCACTAGAACTCGGTCTATGTAACATATGCTTAATAACATCAGTTTGACAAGCAACCACACAAGTGCTAAATAGCAAATAATGTCTCAACTTGGTGCAAGCATGATATAAGAAAAATCATAGTTTTTCGATGAGAGTGTACCTTGTTTCCGCATCCACCAACCATCGGCTTACATATGTGATCACATACTCCTTCCCTTTGGCTTCTTGTGTCGAAACAGCACCAACCACATCATTCTCCACCGTTATGTAAAGACGGAAAGAGACTCCGCCCTTGGGCACCCTAAGGACTGGTGGTGAAGACAAGTACTCATTGATCTTCTCAAATGCTTCTTGCTGTTTTACCCTACAAGTGAATTCGGCTTCATTCTTTAGCCGAAGAATAGGAGTAAATGAATTAATCTTTCCTGACAAGTTGAATATGAATCGTCTCAAGTAATTTACTTTTCTTAAGAAGCTTTGCAACTCTCTTTTATATGTAGGCGCGTACACATTCCTAATTGCCTCTATCTTCTTAAGATCTACCTCTATGCCCTTTTCATGAACGATGAAGCCTAAAAACTTCCCAGCTGATACACCAAAAGCGCACTTGAGTTTGTTCATTTTTAAACTGAAACGGCGTATCTGGTCCAAAGTAGGTTGCAAATCAGCCAAGTGAGAATCTAAAGCGACCGATTTGATCACACATCATTTATGTAAACCTTCATGATGACACCAAGCAAATCATGAAAGATAAAGTTTATGGCCCTTTGAAATATGACACCTGTATTCTTTAACCTAAAAGTTATAACAACCCACTCAAACAATCCTCCAAAATCGAGACACCTAAAAGCAGTTTTAGACATATCCTCTTCGGCCATGAAGATTTGATTATATCTCGCATTACCATCAAGAAAACTAATAACTCTATGGCCAGAAGCATCGTTAATCAACATATCGGCTATGGGCATAGGATACTCATCTTTAGGAGTGGCTCTATTCAAATTTCTGAAATCAATGCAAACTCTAATCTTACCGGTGTTCTTCTTTTTACCGGCACGATGTTGGATATCCACTCCGCATACCTGCAAGGTCTTATAAATTTCACATCGAGTAATCGGTTAATTTTTTCTTTAATCCGATCATGCATATTCGGGTTAAACCTACTCATCGGTTGCTTAAAAGTTCTAAAACCAGATTTTATTGGAAGTCGATGCTCAACTAACTCGCAGCTCAACCCAGGCATTTTATTATAAGACCATACAAAATAATCCACGTATTTTTTTAAAAACGGATCAACTTTACCTTGTAATCGACTTTCAGACTTTGGTTTATAAAAGTTGGCCTAGGATTATCATTGCTGCCAAGGTTCACCTCCTCAAGAGGATCGGTCGATGTGAATCATTGTCCAAACTTATCCATGTCCTCTATCTCCTCTATAGCTTCACACATATCGTTCGTGTTGGACTGATAGTATTTTTCTCTTTTTGCAACCAATTAATATTTGACTCCATTAAATCACATTATATGGTTGAGCCGATTTTCCATCAGCTTTACATTGACGGGTACAAAACCATCTTTAGTCACACTAAGAAAATCATAATCCGTAAAGTCTAAACCGGTCAAGCACTTGACAGTGTCATGCGGCAAAGAAGATGATTCGGCTCGTAGTCCTAGAGGTCATCGTCGTCGAACTCGGACATGTCGATGTTTCTCGTGGGCGAAGGCGCTGTAGAGTCCTCTCCTAAGACGACGTCGACCAAACCTAGTGGTTTCGGAGTAGTCGCTTCTTCCTCTGTCACCGATGGAGTAGGAACCTCGGGCTCCTTGACCCTACGTTGCTTACCTTGATCGGTTAAGACTCCATCTGATACGGAATGGGACCAGAGGGCCTTGTGAAGACATCTCTGCTCGGTCCGTTCCACCCCGGATGAAATGGCGGGTACGATATTAGTGGAATAGGCATCGGTGGTATGGACATCGGCGGCACTGACATCCATGGGCCCATATATGGATGCCACACCAGGAATGGTGAGCAAGGCATAGGGTGAAACCATGGAGGTGGCGCTCAGAATCCATGTGGAGAAAGAGGAGGAGGCCCACGAACATCCGCGGTTTGCCTCATCTCTTTCTTAGGTGGGCTGCCTCTCCTCGGTGGTGACCTTGGTCGCTTCATAGACCGATTGTTCAAATTGATCTTTTGGTTCTTGTACTTAGCCATGAGATGGTTGAAGGCGCTTTTGGGCATTATCTTTCGTTTTGTGGCTTTACCTTGGTTTATCTTCCACTTGCCCACCTTCGTATTCTTCGGCTTTATGATCTTAGGCTGTGGAGCTTACCCTCTGGGTCTAGAGCCTTGGATAGTGACTTTGTGAGACTTTTGACCATCGAAGGACTTCTCAAGAACCACCTTCCTAGAGGACCCTTTCTCACTCAAAGAAATAGACATCTCCTCCCCGATGATCATGTTCTTCCCTTTAGTTGTATCGGCTTAATGAGGCCGAATCAACACTTTGGAGTTCAGCTCTAGAGTGTTGACAGGGAAGGGGTGCTTATCGATCTGCATCGCTTTAAGACTCAATCGTCCCTCATTAAGGGCCGATTGGACCTGTCGATGAAAAATATTACAATCGTTAGTAGCATGAGAATAAGAGTTATGCCATTTACAATATGCTCTACGCTTAATCTCATCTGCCGGAGGCAAAGTATATGCAATATTAATATATTCACCTTTGTGCAATTCATCGAATATTTTTTCACACTAAGCTACATCAAAGGTGTACATCATATCATCTTTTCGATTCTTATTAATAGATTTGAGCGAATCGCAAGCGAATGATTTGGCCTTAGAGGGCTAAACAAACTCGGCAGCTAGAATGTCATTGGAATCATAATCGGAGCTATCCGAATCACATTTCACGACGTGCACGGTGTGGTGAGTCTTGTAGTCATGTATTATTTCTTTCCTTCGGCTTTCTTGAGCCGAAGCCCTTTGTTAGAGGTGAGTGAGTGTAAGAAAGTAGTACCCCTCCAACTTCTCCCTAAGATGTGATCGCAAACCACTAAATGCTAGGTCGGCTAAAACTTTTTCTGAAATTGGCAAATTAAAGCATGGGTTCTTAACATCTCTAAACCGTCGAAGATAATCAACAATGGGTTCATCTTTCCCTTGCCGAACCAATGTCAAATGTGACAACTTTAATTTGTTATCCCCGGAGTAAAAGTGGTCGTGAAACTTGCGCTCTAAAGACTTCCATGTGTAAATGGAACTCGAGGACAATAATGAGAACCATGAAAAAGTGGTGCCGGTTAGTGATAAAGAAAATAACCGTACTTTTAAAGCCTCACTAAAACTCGCATCTTCTAGTTGCGTTACATATTGGCTAACATGTTCCTAAGTGGTTTTTCTATCTTCGCCATTGAATTTGATGAAGTCGAGAACACACCATTCAACGGGATATGGGACCGAATCAAAATACGCGGGGTATGGTTTTTGATAAATTCGGTCTCTTCTCTTAAGGTCCACCCCTAGCCTTTCGGGAAATTGTTTGCTCAAGTCCTTCTTAATGCGCACCATATACTCCTCTATGTTGGCAATGGGTGGCCTAGTAGACGTGCACAGTGGTGGAGGGTGCACGCTCGTTTTCATGGCGCTAAATAGTTCGTTAGGGACAGGGCCATGAGGTACACCCGTACCGCTTAGTGAGATAGGAGGTGTGCTATATGCAATTGTACGGTAAAGAGGAATAAAATTAGCCAATTCATTTAATCGGCTCGTGGCCAGATTGGGGATGGTAGTGATTGGCTCTACGCTAGCGGGAGACACTACCAAAGCACTAGTTTGCGCATGAGACCGAAAACTAGTTTGCCCACTAAACGAGTTCAATGGCATGCCATACAGAGGTTGTTCTATACTAGATGTAGTAGACGCCAATGCACTAGTAGTAAGACCTACATGCGCAACATGAGACGATAATGCAATACTAACATTTTTAGACTTAGACATGTTTTTTTGGATCATGTATTGCATATCATTAGTAAAGACCTTTTTAAATCTCTAAAGTAATATGAAAGGTCTTTAAAAGTAACGAGAGGGTGCGAAGATGTTCTCACATTGGCAACACCCATGGCCGCGTTGTCGACGACGGTAGAAAGAACGGGCTCCTTCAGTTGAGAGATGGCGCCTTGGCGATCCTTCTTCAAGCACGGCAAGTACTCGTGGAGCTCCTACTCTTCCCGCACCTCTTCGAAAGCCTTCCAGCATTCTAAGAACGCCTTGCACGCCTCCTCGAGCAACTCCTTCAAAGTGAAAGTGCATCTACACCCTTAGTGGGTTTTGATGAATTGAATAACAACATGATTAAAGGACTAACATTATTTGATGATGAGCAGGTTATTAGTCTTAAAAGAATATTGAAATATCCCTATTCATGATGACTGTCATATCCCTTTCAATCAAGAATACATTGATCCCAAGTCAAAGTAAAGTTGTTACAACCCAAGAGTGAGATCAAGAGATATGTGTACTCTAAGTGAAGATCCCATCAAAAGGTCTCAACAAGAAGCTACTTGACTTGTAAAGATTGAAGTTGATGTCAAGGAAGCTGAGAGAGATTGTGCTAAGCAAAAATAAGATCAAGAATTATGATGGATTATATTTAAGATCTAAACCAAAAGGCCCTTGGTTTGTAAAGTTGACATCAAAGAATTTAAGAAGCATTCATTGAAGATAGAAGGCAACATTTGACTCAAGTTAGTGAGAAGGTGAAAGATTAACTTGACGGTGTCGTGATGGACCAGGAAAGGGAGAACGGCAAGGATTCTTGGCACCGAAGAACCTTAGTACCGAAGAAGGACAAGTTGAGTTGAATCGTGATAGACCTTTCAAGCTACAAGGAGTCATATTTTGCTAAGTGTCGATATTCTATTGAAAAAGAAGAAAAGAAGTATCTTGAAAGCATTTAGTAGATATTGATCACATGGATTGAAAGTTTCCAAGATTACTAGCTCAAAACGGAGTAGCTCAAGCAAAACGTGTGTTGCTCATCCTCAAGAAGCAATTTTATGAAGAAGTGGCAAGATTCAAAAATCGAAGCTCAAGTGTTCATTATAGCTTTTTATTTATTTCTTGAGTATAGGTTTGCCGCTCTATTAAGAGGGATGCAACATAGATTAAAACATAATCTCAGTGCTTATGGACACCGAAGTGAGAAGAGAGAAACACAATAGCTATACACCTTCACAAGTTTTGTTGAGACAGGAAAACCGTAAGTTTCGGTTTTCCAAACCGAAAGTTTCGGTTCTGGTAGTTTCTAGTAAAATCAGCTAAGTCTCCACTGGAGTGTCCGATACTTTCTCGGAGTGTCCAAGCGGCCCTCTCTGTGGTCGAGGTTTTATCCTCTGGAGTGTTCGACACTTTGCCGGAGTTCCCAAACCGGAAGTTCTGGTTCGGTTAATCGGAAGTTCTGGTTTTCCCTGGATTGTGTCTAACGGCTAGTTTCTTCTGAAAAACAAAAGTTTCGGTTAGTAAATCAAAAGTTTTAGTTTTTCCAGTTTCAGCCCCCAACGGCTAGTTTTTGAGGGAGTGGTTTAAAATACCTCCTCTCCCTTTAGAGGTTGCTGCTGGTGTTGCCCACATCCATAACTAAGCTAAAGCATTTTAGAGTTCTTCCGAACCCCTCTTTGTGTGGCTTGTGTGATTTATGAGAAATCATAAGTGTTGGGTTGAGAGATTGCTTTTTGAGAGCACATTTGAGCATTCCCATCCATTGAGCACTTGAGCATTGAGTTGCAAATCCGTGAGCATTTGTCACTCTTGGAGGTGAAGCCTCTGAGACACGGCTAGGCATCGACTGGTGAGCCACCAAGCTTGTGGTGTGTCACCGGAAAGTTTATGAAGGCTCGCTTCGCCTCCGCAAGGGAAGAAGCAAGATAGTGATGTGAGGGAAGTGATTGAAAGAGACTCGGCTTGGAGTTGTCCTTGTGAGCAGCTCAAGCTGTCTCAACGGAGACGTAGACGACTTGGCAGTAATTCGTTGAACTTCGGTAAAACAATTCCTCGTGTCCTTGCTTTAATTTGCATTTCTTGTTTCATTAAGTTGTGCTTGTGACTAACCCTTAATTCTCTGTGAATCAAGTAGCTATCTTGTTTCTTGTACTCTTTTAGGGGAGCTTTGCAAGTTTCTCGAGAAATCTCTCAAAGTTCAGGTTTATCCCTCTGTCTCGAGAAAACCGGAAGTTTCGGTATCATAAACCGAAAATTCTGGTTTACGTGTTTACTTGCTGTGCTATCTAGGCAAAATCAGAAGTTTCGATTTTACAAACCGGAAGTTCCAGTTTTGACAGTTTTAATTTCTGTTGGAAGTTTGTGTTAATTTTCAGGAACGCCTATTCACCCCCCCTCTAGGCGACATCTAGGTCCTTTCACAAAGACAGTATGACGATGTTTGTTATGGAGATCTCAGAGGTCATGGTGGACAACGACGATTTGGTTTGCGCAATTGGAATCACTCGTCCCCAAGCGGGGTCGTCAAAAAGTATGTTGACGCCGAAATCGGGTCCAGACCAACACACAGCTCGCACGTTCATGTGTGGGAACACCGGCGCCTCTTTGACGTCAAGTTTGGGCTGCATCTAGACAACCCAGCCTCGGGATGGACCCTGTCAGAGGAGAATCATCTTAGGGTTGATTCGGACTCAGTCATGCTAGCCGGATCACCTTCGGTCATCACCGGGACAAAGAAGAACAGCAAGAGGGTCGAGTAAGGGGATTAGGGTTTGAAGAAGAACGAAAATGTAAAGGCAAATGATAGATTCGATTGGGATAATCATCAACTAGCTATGGGCCTCTGTTTTATAGAGTTGGGATTGTATTATCCTGTAGGGCAACTAATCTCATGAGTTAGGAAAGAAATTAGAATCAATCTGCCGAAAACTTTTCTAAATCAATATTACCGAAGTCTCCGGTAAAATGCCGGAAACACTGGTGACTCAAGTCTCCGGTAAAGTGCCGGACACACCAGTGACCCGAGCCTCCGATAAAACGCTGGAGGTTCCGTCGTGCAATTCCGAGAACCCGAGAGGGCCTACCGGACCCTCGGACAAAGTGTTGGATACTCTAGTGGGCTAAGTGCTCGAACCCGAGAGAGCTCACCAAACCCTCCTGCGGCGTGCCGGATACTCTGGTGGGCCAAGTGCCCAACCTGAAAGGACTCACCGGACCCTCCGGCTGCTTGCAAGATACTTCGACGGGCCTACTGCCCGAACCCGAGAGGGCTCACTGGACACTCTGGCAACGTGTGAGATACTCTGATGGTCCTGTGATTTTTGGGTGTCAATGCACTTCCCTCAGATTATTCCAAGATTATCAAACATGAGAAATGTGTGTACTTCTAAATTACTCCGTCCAGGGACAATAAACATTTGATAGACTAGGTAGAGAGAGATTCTCGAGATGGCTGCGTCAGGGGTTAGGTAATGTCAATTACTAGCACATTACTTCGGCACTGATTTTCTCCTAAATCCACAAGCCATTCTAGCTTTCAGCACTATTATATACGTGAACGTGAAGGATTACAAAGGAAGAATAAGGCTGTCATTATCTGCCATCTAGTATGCAATAAACAAAGATAATCACTATCCTAGACACCACGTCTATGAAGTAAGTTACTACCTTAACTCTACATATAATAATGCAATAAGCTACTCTAAGAAAATAGAGCGATGAACCTATAAGCAGTAAGAACATGATCTTATTAAATTAACATACTACATGAACATGCAAGAGAGTTACAATACTTGAATTCAAGAAGCATTTGTTGAGGTATAAATTTGAAGATGATGTCGACAGGCCCAACACTCATCCCAGCACCTAGGGAGCAGCACCGAAGTGCAATGTTGGAGAAGACACAATGTAATGCCCATAATTTTAAATTGAATAACGAAAATCACTTCTGAAAAATTTTGTGAATATTCTTTATTTTATTCTTTTACGAAATGCTGAAACTTTGTAATTAATAGAGAAATAGTAGAATTGGAAATTTCAAAAATTATAAAATGGAATTTGCCAAGTGATTGATTTCTGTTTTATTTGATTTTCTTTATTTTATTTGCTTTGGCTTGTGATTTTAGTCCTTTCTCCAAATTTTTTCTTGGGCTTAATCCTCTTCTTTTTCTCCCTGCCGGCCCAGCTCACACCTGAGCCCATCTCCTCCTCTCCTTTTCTCACGCGTGGGCCGATTTCCCCTTCTCTCTGTTGGCCCAGCCAGCCTTTCTTCCCGCTTATTCGCACCAGGCCGCCCTGCCTCCTTTTTCCTTCGCGCCGGCCCAGCCCAACCCGACACTGTTCCCCTTCCTCCTACCTCCGGCTCCCTCTTCTCTCTCCATGTCACCACTCTGCCACCGCACCGGGCACCCACGTTTCCCGCAGGAAACCCGCCGAGCTCCTCCTGCGCGCCTTCCCATCCCTGCTGCACCGCGTGCCTACCACCACGCCGTCCCGTCCTGGCTGCTCCGCGCGCGTTCCGTTATAGCTCGTCACTGCTCGCCCCATCGCGTCCCCGGGTGTCCCGCGAGTCGCATCCCCGATTTCCCTGCCATGTCCCATCGACGTCTCCGCACCGGCTCCAACTCACCGCCACCGCAGCACTGCCGCTCCCATCGACTCCGTGCGTCCCATTGCAGGAACCCCGGAACCGATGTCGTCGCGCCACGGTAGGCCACCGCGCTCATCATGATCTCCAAGGAACCGGAGTGTTACGACCATGCAGGACACTACGCGCGGACACTATCAGAACGTGAAGCCGGACCTGAGAACCGTGACATCGCTGATGCACATGGAGAAACCGCAGCACGGTGGACACGACGAGAGCACGGCGTGGCGTGCGTGAGCGTTGTATGGGAATCTTTTCCGGTGTGAGCCGCGTGAGTTTGCCATAAGAGGCGGGTATCTGTAACCGAACGAGGCATGAAAAGGCTGAGAAGAAACTGAACGCAAGCCACCTTGGCTGCGTCTACCCGAACCCCGGCCATTCTCTCCTCTGTTCTTCGTCTTTCTCTTCCGTTCTACTGATTTTCTCCCTCGGCTTGCTTACTTCTTCTTCCCCGATTCTCCTTCTCCGGTTACGATCGTAACACGGAGCCCCTACTGCTGTCGAGCCAGGCCTTCATCACCGGGCCATCATTGCCCTGCCGCCCACACCACGCCGTCAAATCGCCGGCTTCCAGCCCCAGCTCTGCGCCGCCGCCTTTTCCCCGAGAACCCGCGCCCCTCGGTAACTCTCCCTACATCTCTAACTCTAGGGCTATAAAAGGCGCTCATCGCCGAGCCGTCTCCGCGTCCAATTTCATTCTTCCCCAAACTCTGGTCATCAACCTCAACTCCGGCCGCCGTCCAAATTCGTTGCCTTGGAGGGCTTTCCCCTGCCTTCTTCCCCTCCTACAGCACCGCGGCTACCTCCTCTCGGCTCCCTTACTTGTAGCGCGAATTACGTTGTCGTACGTGGCCAGCGCCGAGCGCTGCCACCACCGTCGGCCCCTCTCCGTCACGGGCCGTCCTTGATCATCTCTGCACCTACGCGCTACCCCAGGTGAGTCCGCAGTGTCATCCTCTCTCTTTTTCTCCCTTTCTCATCGTGGTTAAACGGAGCCGAAGGCCCGCCTCTCCGGCGAGCGGCGGCTATGGCGCCCCCGCCTCTGCCAGCTTCGGTCGGCGTCGACGCCGTCGACCCCTCCTTCTCCGTCCGATCAAGCCGACGGCCAGGATTAAAACCTTCTTACTCTTCCGCCATAATAAAATCAACACCGTTCGTTTTAATCAATGGCTCGTATGCATCCACGCCACTTTGAAAATCTAAGCCATCCATTCCAAAACCAACGCCTACAATTCAAACAGGCCCAAAGTGATAAAGAAAATAAAAGAAAAATGCTGGCCCCACATGTCATCCGCATCGCCTTTTACGCTACACACACCCAAGGTTTTGTACACAGACATATATTCTTCAGCCTTTTCTCAAACAAGAATAATTCTGTAAAATTCCAGAAAAATACCTTTTTGCATCTAAGCCCCTGCTGTTCTGTAAAATTGAGTTTAAGCCTAATAATTTACAGAAAACACCCTAGAGATTCTATAAATTGTGATTTGGTCCTAAATATTTTATACCCAGCACTCTAATATTTTGTATATCTAAATATAGGCCCCTAGTAACGTTTCTAATAACCACATATACGTCGCCATGACTTTTTCGTCATTTACAAATAGGCCCCTAGAGTTTCCATACACCTTTAAATAGCCATGACTTCTTGATCCTAACTCCGTTTCACTTGATTCTTTCACCATTGGAATTATAATCTCGAGCTCCACCTCATCAAACCCTCCAAACCTCAGCTAACATTTTATGGTTGCAGTTTTCTTAATAATTTATCTTATTGAAATTTAAATGATTTATTTGCTTATCCTTTTATTAGTACTTATCACCTTTTGCAAGTCCTTTATTGCGATTCATTCTTAAAAAAAAAACTCGATCGGCGAGGGTAAAACCGCCCCACGGCTTTTTCATTAAAAAGAAGCTCAAACGGAACCAGTCAAGAAATCCCACAAACCATGGTCCCACTCTCAGAGAGCCACCCCCTATGGTTCAAGCCTAACCTTATGCTTTGGGCCTACACCATGCATAAGGGCCTGCGCACCACAGATCAGGTCAACCGAGTAAATGGGACACAACGAGTGGGTATTTTTTATTTTATAAATTGTGCACACCAGGATTTGAACCCTTTTTATATGTACTTCACCCTTTTTAGCATGCATTAGTTCACATGCCACTTATATTAATAATTTAATTATTAAGATACACTCAAGTAATTAACTATTAATTGTTAGTCATCACATGCTCTTAACCTTGCATTAACATGCATCATACTATATAGGAGTGTAAATATTCTATATTACAAATAAAATCATGCAATTTACTTTAAATCACTAGAAAGCACATGTTTAGTAGAAATTAAATTATTATTAAATGACACACAATGCGTCTCACCTATCAGCAACCAATGTTAGTGTTGCCGATAGCTTTACATGTGTAAATATAAACATCGCTACCTTTGCCACAGCATACGTATGAGTACACTAATACCCCTATCACTTGCTAGCTTCGTTAGCTTTAATTATAAATGAAAATTAAATATACCATCACTAAAAATGTCCTATCTATTAAAAGACAGATAATGACCTATAATACAATTAATTGATCTACAGCTATTGCCACATATAGATGCACATCAAGTTCGTATTATCTATTCCCACAAATCTCGCACACATGTTTACTTCTCTAAAATAAATGTAGTTAAAATAAACCTATTAGCTAATGGCTAACCTACTAGGCAATATTAAATAGGGGTTAACTATAAAATAACACACATGCACCATGTGCCTTCACCACTTACCGTTATAAAGGTTTATACCTTTATAAAGGTTATAGCATTATAGATATGCACGATCAATAATGACCACTACAAGTAGGCTCATGCATGTGCATGCTTATACACAAGACATACTTATGCCTCGTTAGATGTGCACCCGCACCCAATGTGTCTACATGTGCCTACCATCATAAAGACCCAAATAAGTTCCCCTACATTGTCCAAAGATAACCCAATACATGCATAGCTCACTCACCCGATCACGAAGCACTAAGTAAACACGATGTAAAATGAACCTAATGGTTAATCGCTAACTTATAGAAAATAATGTTAATAATTATAAATATGACACCTTAGATCATCTAGTGAGCTACTATTCACTAAATAATACCCTAATAATGTAACAATCGCATCATGCATAACATTTCGCGTCATCAATTTGCCATTTGAAGTCTATTTGGTTCTTATTGAGAGTTTATTGGATCTTATTGCTTCTTCTCGAGCTTTTTTCTTTTTGCGGTAATTTTATTAGATGTATTTTAACGTGTAGCAAATGTTGAGTTCGAGGAAGAGCCAGAAGGCTCGTCGTATGAGGAAAGGCCCGAAGACTTGGACGTCAAGTCAAAGCTTCAAGGTTCAGATCTGCAGGCAAGCACTAACCCCTTGATCATTTTTACCCTATGTTTTGTGATGCTCCTATATGACCATATTACTTGCATCTACTTATTTTACTAATTTAAAACGTTGGGTAGTTATTATCCTATTTGTGATTATTATGAGTGCTTATGTCTAACTTAATGTAATTAAGTACTTTAATTCCTTTCATGCCCTATTTACACACTTGTCCTTTTTATCCTTAGGTTACTATCATTAAGTAATTAATCAATGGCTTTGATCCCTTGCTACTAGAAAGCTTAGGAACCTTTTTATCATGATGCTCTGCATCGCCACACCTTCTTATACATATACAAATAACCCTTTTTATAAATGTGTTAAAGGTGCTTTTGGTGTGTGTAAAGTAAATTGGGATGGGTGTTAATGCAACCAATGTTAGGTGATGTGGAGGAGGATTTTCTTGGCCGTGGGCGAGGCTTGTGCTATGTGCCTGGTGTTTGGTGATTTTCTATGTTCAAATGGATTAGCCGTGAGCATGTTGATTAGCTGTGTGCTTTGATATGATCCACCTCTTGTGGATAGCGCTCGCCCTATCATATAAGAATCGGTTCGTTGGACCTCGACTTGGTGTTTCTCGTGTAGCCACAAAACCTGATATGGGTGGGACTTGTCCTAACTTCTTGGTGTTGCCACATCGAGCCCATAGGCGGTCGTAGGACACGATATACCAGGAGAAGGACGTGAAAGTTGTAATCCACGGTCTGGCTCGATGCATCTTCCGCGTCGTTAGTGGTTCTGTTTTCACTAACGATATAGCCCCTGAGAGTACCCCTTGCATCTCCAGGTAAAAAGCACATGAAAGTTATAATCCACGATCCGGCTATAGAAATGTATATATATATATATCGCGTCTCAGTGGTTCTGCTTCACTGATGATATAGCCCTGAGACATTTCGAGGGCATCTTTGTGATGATACTCGAAGAAGGTGAGAGGAGCGTCATGTCACTCCCCCGAGCAAGAGTGCATGACCTTTGGGAAAGTGTACACCCTTTGCAAAGCATACAAATCTTTCCGAAAAGTCCGTTGTCACTGGTTATGATACACCTTTGCTTGGGCTCCTGCAATTAGTGTTACTTGTTTTCCAATGTGAGTATTTTGGAGATGAGATGGCTTTGTTCCAGGGCTATTATGATCTTACGTCAGAAGGCCTCCTTAAAATTGTGAGAACTGGCGAGATTGATGTAAATCTCTCTCCTATTTCCAATCAACTAAAATATGACAGATAGATACAAGCCGTCTTTCCTCTTATTGCAAATCTTCTGCAGATACCCTGCATAAAACTTGCTTTTTGCAAAGAAACCAAGAAAGTCATTTTCCTCAATCGGCCTCTATGCATGTTTATGCCCTTGAGTAGTGTTAGGGCTTGATGAGTACCTTCTGTTCTTAATTTTGCTGCTTCACCATCCAGATGAAGACAAAGAAGTCGTGAAGTCGTTGGTGACGTTTAGATGTTTTGTCTTGCGCTCAAGTTTGCTTATGGAGTTGCTTGCAGAGTTTCCGTGGAGTGCTTCTGCCTTGCTGGTGTTCGAGGAAGCTTTGGCCTCCTCTTGCGGATCATAACTTAGACTTTTTGACTATGAGTATCTATTTTGAAATATTTTCTTTTATATTTGACTTGTATGTGCAATGGACATTCTGATAGCGTGCGTACCAACTACTGATCTAAGGATTGGTACGGTAAATACGAGTACTCATAAATGGGGTACTATAGAGTGATATCAGAGCCGTACTTGACCATACGACGAGACCTTAGGACTCTAACCTTGCCAGACCATGTATTACAAACTATGTTACAAAACCTTCTCTATGATCTCGCTTTCCCCACCTCTGCTGCTATTTAAACTAATGTTGCTGACCCATTTTTACCATCTCTTTGCAGATAGATGCTGATGGATGGTTCCGTTTGGACACTGGTGTCGAGGACATTCTCGGATTTCCCTCACTGTTGTACTATATGCTTGAATGGTTCAGTTTCACTATGCCGCCAAGCTATCGCTGGAGAGATACCATATTACAGATGGTACAGCTTGATGCGAGTTGGAGATCCGCGTTGAATCGCCACCCCGCACAACAGACATGCCCCCAAGGGTATATGCCTACACTGGTGCCACCTTCGACGACACCATACAGGCACTTGCATGTGAGATGCTCACGAGCTTCTGCGGTCTGATTTTGGATTGTACCGAGTCTAAACCATTCCAGTACTTCCCAGTGACTCACCCAAAGAACCCCCACTAGGATCATCGTATGAGCACTCTTCAGGGACCCACCAGGACTATGGACAACCCCAACTTGGAGTAGATAATTCACTATATGTGGGCATAGGATTCTCTCTGTGACCACTTTCAGGGCTTGTGGGTGGATCAGATCACCCTCACGAGTGATGCTGAGGAGCATGGTCGTGATCTCCAGGCTCAGTTGAATGCTTGTCGTGCCGAGCTCGTTGCAGCCTCAAGACGATTGTGGCATAAAGCCGTATCAACCACATACGGGATTTGGATACCTTGTTTCAGGGTGGACAGCCTTCAGAAGGCTCACGCGCCCACATCTCTGCGAGGAGGAGTACGATCTGTCAGAGTTAGCCGCGACCTCGTCGGCGGCGAGCTCGCAAGTTCAGATCAAAACTCTGAGTTGAGGCAGAGAGAATTTTTGTGTCGCCAGAACGTTGCGACATTTTCTGTTTTTCTCATTGCAATTTATAGAAAACTTCATACAAACTTGACAGCCGTGCTGCCGGACGTTGCGCGGCGCGAACGCCATGGCCAGGGTGTGCCCACGCCCCCAATCTTGCCGCGCACGGCTCTTGACGCGCTCCCGCATGGACTCTGCATGAGCTGAGCTCCACTAAACCAGCACGTTCACTAACAGACTCTTGACCATGCTATCTAACCGAAAGAAATCAACAAAACTGAAGTAATCAAGATGAAGGCTGGGGTGTGCTCTGGAATATATGACATTTCTCCCCCTAATCCTGAGCGCAACCTCCTGTCTTGACGCCGGTCCTTGTTCGCAGCTCCAGAAAGCGAACACGTCCCAGCGCCTTTGTCAGAATGTCTGCCAATTGCAGTTCAGTAGCAACATAATTGAGGACAATTCTGTTTCCATCCACACAGTCGCAGAGAAAATGATAACGAACATCGATGTGCTTACTCCGATCATGGTAGACCGGATACTTACTCAGTGCTATGGCTGATTTGTTATCCACCTTCAGTTCAGGCGCTTCTACCTCTGCTCCGATCATCTCTGCCAGAAGCCGGGCCAACCAGACTGCCTGACAGGTTGCCGTTGCTGCTGCTATGTACTCTGCTTCACACGAGGATAGCGCCACCACCTTCTGCTTTGACGATTGCCAAGTGATAGGATTGGTGCCGAGAAAGAACATAACACCACTGGTGCTCTTCCTGGTGTCCAGATCACCACCCATATCAGCATCGCTGTATCCTACTAGCTTGAGTGGTCCTTCCTTCCCCTGAACATAGTACAGTCCATGACCGCGTGTCCCAGCGACATAACGCAGCACACGCTTCACTGCGACCATATGATCTTCATGCGGTTCCTCCATAAACTGGCTCAAGTATCCAGTTGAAAAGGCTAAATCAGGACGAGTATGTACCAAATACCTAAGCCCTCCAATGATGCTTTGGTATTCTGTGGCGTTGATCAGTGCTTCACAGCTCTGCTGGCTCAATTTGAGGCGATTCTCCATGGGTGCCTGACATGGATTGCGCGAGCCCAGGCCACACCATTCCAGGAGCTTGGTGGCATATGCAGTCTGGCTCAGAAAGATCCTATCTTTGCCTTGATTCACCTCAATTCCAAGATAATACGACAGAAGCCCAAGGTCGCTCATCTGGAATTGGTTCTTCATCTCCCCTTTGAACATTCTGATTTCTTCTTTATTTGAACCTGTGATGATCAGGTCGTCCACATAAACACCGACGATCAACCTAGCTTCTCCCCTGCTTCTGGTGTAGACACCATGCTCTGAACAGCTCCTCTGAAAACCAAGTGATGCTAGAGTAGCGTCCAGCTTGGCATTCCAGGCTCTCGGTGCCTGTCTAAGACCATACAGGGCTTTGTGTAGGCGATATACCTGGTGCTCGCTGCCGTCGATGATGAAGCCCGGCGGCTGTGCGACGCAGACCTCCTCCTTAAGATCGCCGTTGAGGAACGCGCTCTTCACGTCCATGTGGTGCACTTCCCAGCGTTCATGAGCCGCCAAAGCGAGCATCACTCGCACAGACTCCAGCCGAGCCACTGGAGCGAAGACCTCTTTGAAGTTGACGCCGGCGCGCTGCACATACCCCTTCGCCACCAGCCGCGCCTTGTGCCGAACAATGTCGCCGTTCTCATCCCTCTTGACTTTGAACACCCACTTGAGGCCTATGGGACGGTGACCTGCAGGTAGATCAACTAGCTCCCAAGTGCCGTTGTCCTCAATGGACTTCATCTCCTCGATCATTGCCTTTCGCCAGCAGGCCTCTTGCTCTGCTTCAGCAAAGGTACTTGGTTCCTCTGCCGATGCGAAGTGCAGAGCCTCTTCAAGCCGGGTGGTGTGGCCGCCCCGATGATGTTGTCGATGGTGCGGAATCGAAGAGGTGCGTCGTCATGATCAGCGTCCAGCCGCTCCTCGTGCTCCAGCGGTGGCGAGACGAAACCAACCGGTGGACTGCCTTGCTGTGAAGGCATTGCCGGTGTAGTGGGAGTCGGTGTAGGCGACGGCGATGGTGATGCAGCGGTCGGCCCGGTGATCACCTCTGTCGAGCTTTCAACTATGAAAGGTTCAGAGACATCAGTACCTGAATTTCCTTCGTTGCCCCAGTTCCATTTTGCAGCCTTGTCGAAGATGACGTCGCGAGTGATGACGATGCGCTCGGTGATGGGATCGTAGCATCTGTATGCTTTGGATCCAGCTTCATAGCCAACGAAGATTGCCTGAGTGCTGCGATCCTCTAGCTTCTTCAAGTTTGGCTTTGTGTTCTTTACATGTGCTATACACCCGAAGGTCCGGAAGTAGTGCACGGACAGCCGTTCACCGTGCCAAACCTCGTACGGCGTCTTGCCGTCGACCGCACGAGTAGTGCCGCGGTTCAAGATGTAGACCGCCGTCGCCACAGCCTCCCCCCAGAAGTAGCCCGGCAGCCCTTTGGCTTTCATCATGCAGCGTGCCATGGCGACCATGCTCTGATTTCGCCGTTCAACCACTCCGTTCTGCTGTGGGGAATACGGCGTGGTCAGCTGGCGCTCTAGGCCACGCTATGCACAGTAGCGCCCAAATTCCACTTAAGTGAACTCCCCCCCCCCCCCCCGATCAGTTCGCAGCACCTTGAGTTTTCTCCCCGTCTCCACTTCCACAGCGGCCTGAAAATTCTTGATCTCCGAAGCAGCCTGGTCCTTGCTCGAGAGCAATCGAATCCACATATAACGACTCAAATCATCAACCAGAAGGAGGAAGTACTTGTTACGGCTGGGTGTCGCTGGCGCAATTGGACCACAAAGATCACCGTGAACCAGATCAAGGATATTCTCAGCTCTCTTCTTGGCCTGTGCCGGAAATGGTGATCTCCTCTGCTTCCCTGCCAGACAACCGTTGCAGACTTGATCAACCTGGTCAAGTTCAGGCGACCCTCGCACCATGTTCTGAGCCACCATCTTCCGAAGTGAGGCAAAGCTGAGATGCCCCATTCTTCCATGCCAGCGCCAAGCTTCCTCCGTGCAGTGTGCGGTGAGGCAGACAGGTCAACTGATGTTCAGCTCGAGGTGGTAGAGGCGGGTCGTTGATCTCTCCACCTTGGACAGTAGTCGTCGGTTCTGGTCGAAGATGTGCAGGTGACCCGACTCGATTTTCGTCCGGCAGCCCGCCTCATCGAGCTGCCCGATGCTGATGATGTTCGCCTTCAGTCGAGGGATGTAGTACACCCCGGTCAGCGAACGGGGCTCCCCGTTCTTGCACGTGAAGACGATGGTTCCGCGCCCCTCGATCTCCACCGTCGAGCCATCGCCGAAACGGACCCGGCCGCACACACCGGCATCGAGCTCGGAGAAGGAACCCTTTGAGCCCGTCATATGGTTCGTGGCTCCGGTGTCTAGGATCCAGCGGCGAGCATCTCGATCTTGTCGTGGTCCGAGCTCGGCGAAGACTCTCTGCTCCTCCACCTCGATGGTGACCCGAGGCGGCGAGGTGGGATTTGGTGCAGGGTTGATGACGACCGCCTGGGCCATCAGTAAGGTTTGCTCCCCGACTTCTTCGACTTGGGCCATATGGGCCTCCTTGTCTTCTTCTTCCTGCACTCTCTGACCCAATGGCCCTTCTTACCGCAATAGTTGCAGGTGTCATCGCGGGCCGGGTCTTTTCCTCCTCGGCCACCATTGCTCCGGCCACGTCCGCGCCCGCGCGGCGCGCCACCGCCCTTGCGCCCGTCGGAAACAGCACTCGAGTTCCCGCCCTCGCGCACTTTTAAGCGGGCGAGCCACTCTTCTTCGGTGAGCAGGAGACGGCCACTGCCATCCTTCATCGGTGACGACGCTGGCTTCTTCCTCTGTTCGACCGCTCGCAGGCGTCCGGCCGCCTCTTCGATCGAGATTGTATCCAGATCAAGCAACTCTCAATTGAGATCGCTACCTGCTCCAGATACTCCGGCACAGAGTGCAGCATCTTCTTGACGACTTCTTTGTCGGTGACGTTGTCCCCGAGCACCCGTAGCTGGCTCGCCAGTGTGGTGATGCGGAGGGAAAAATCCTCGACCGCTTTGTCGGGTCTGAAGGTGATCACGGCGAACTCCTGGCGAAGCCTTTCCGCGTTCGCCTCCTTCATCCGATCTACGCCGACCCGGATAGCCGCGATCGCCTCCCAAGCCTCCTGAGCCATTTCCTTCACTGCCAGTCCCGCGTGCATCTCCTGTGGCACGGCGCGGAGCAGGACAGCGAGTGCATTCCGGTCGTCCCGGAAGTTGTTGGTGCCGGGGTAGATCGCCTCCCAGAGACCTTGAGCCTGCAAATTCACCTTCATTACCGACGACCATTCGGTGTAGTTCGTCCGTGTTAGCACGGGATAGGTAGCGGATGTCGAGCTTCTCTCGATCACGCGCTCCACCACCACGTCGTGAGCGCTGTCGCGGCGTCGTGGTCGCCGAGGTGGGGGTGAAGGTGAACGACGCCGGCGACCGTCCATGTCGCCTCTGCTCTGCAGACGCCCGCTTGCCGACATCCCTGGATCACTCCCTCGCTCTGATGCCAAATGTCGGAGTTAGCCGCGACCTCGTCGGCGGCGAGCTCGCAAGTTCAGATCAAAACTCTGAGTTGAGGCAGAGAGAATTTTTGTTCGCCAAAATGTTGCGACGTTTTCTGTTTTTCTCACTGCAATTTATAGAAAACTTCATACAAACTTGACAGCCGTGCTGCCGGACGTTGCGCGGCGCGAACGCCATGGCCAGGGCGTGCCCACGCCCCCGATCTTGCCGCGCACGGCCCTTGACGCGCTCTCGCATGGACTCTGCATGCGCTGAGCTCCACTAAACCAGCACGTTCACTAACAGACTATTGACCGTGCTATCTAACAGAAAAAAATCAACAAAACTGAAGTAATCAAGATGAAGGCTGGGGTGTGCTCTGGAATATATGACACGATCACAGTGACTACTGCACATAGCACCATCCGCCTCAATGTGCCTGCTATCCCTACTCTACCTCAGATCGCCAGGGACACGATAGCAAGTGGTGTTGCTCTACGACTGGAGGACCTCCACGACCTCGAAGAGTCCAGATCCAACCAGCTTGGTTCGAGCTCTGCGGCTCCCCACCCTAGAGGTTCACATCGAGGCCAACCACTCTCAGGTACTAGTGGCACATTCCGCAGACCCAGTGACCGCAGCTTCAGCTACACCGGGGTCCTTGACAGCGTTGAGAACTGCATCGACGTCCTTGGGTTGATAGCCAGGGATGTTGCGACTCGACGCCATTCCAGTGCGACAGAGACGACCATTATGGACATTATCGAGCAGTGTGTCAGTCTTGACATCATTGAGGGTGGATCTGAGCTACTCCAGATGTTGCTCAGCTATCTTGGGAGAGCCTGAGCTTGCGCTGTCAGATCATGAGTTGCCTTGGTGGAGTATCAGTGGAGTTGTCAGTGGTAGTGGTATCTCGGCAGTTTTGGCTGTAGCAGTGTTAGTACTTCCAGCAGTTGTATCGTGTTCGTTGTATCTTGTTAGTTGTATCCAGTAGTCTGTAGTAGTGACCTCCATACATACTTGTATCGAGTAGTATCGTCATTGTGTAATGTAAGACTTGATTGTGTGATTTCGTTGTTTTATTGGATCTTTGTTTGAATGATTGTGTGCTCCTATTGACCTTACAAGATCACATTAGATCAGTAAAATAACATTGTATTTTCCCCTTGGACCGTCTCTCGCGATTCATTACGGCAAGTTGAAGCTCTGCCGATGACAACCACCTCAGAAGCCATACACATGGGGTGTGTGGAAGCCTGAATGGGACGCGGCCAGGCCGGCTGCATGCGAGGATGACGTGATTGGTTGCCAGATTGTATGACGAGGCCTGGCTCCGGACATGCAAAAGGGAGTGGCGAGCCTGGCTAGAACGCGGATGGAATCCATTTCTCCGGAGCCAGCCTCACGAGGTGCAAAAGGAGTTCAGTTAAAAATGATATTAATTAATAATAAGCTTATTTTAAAGTATATTAGTATATATTAAAGTAGTTTAAGATTTATATAGCTAAAATAAAGATTATTAGAGTATGGTTACACAAGTTAATTATTAAAATAATTTATTTTTCTCTACTTTTATCTCATATAGATTACACTCATATAAGTAGCCAAAGATCATTCCTTCTTATCCTATCTCTTTATATACAATCAACCAAACACACTATCTTATATATGATCAGCCTATTTCCAGTAAGCCTGTCACCATAGGTATGAGCCAAGCTAGAATATACGAGCAACAAATGGACCCATGAAGACTGTTATATTAGCTCAAGCAAGAATGACACCTTAAGAGTTCAGAAGAATGATTCAGTAAATACGCAATTAGAGCACCAACACCTAGCAGCTTTGGAAATGCACTCATGACCTTCCCTTGGTTCATCACCTACTTGGAAAATATGATTGTTCAGACGAGTATGCAAAAGCATGGTCCGAGAAGAAAATTACTGAAGAAAAACTATGTCACATGCAGAAGAAATTCATAATTAGTCAACCCTGCCAAGACAACAGTCTAATTTGTCAGAAACCCAAGACCCACAGCACACGTGAGAAACACAAGAATATGGTAAACCACTTTAAGTGGGGTAGGTTAATGGCCAGAAAATAACAATCATAATTAAGAGGTATATATATAAAGAGAGAGAGAGAGAGAGAATTACGATTGTGCACTACAACCCTGAACTGAACACGGAAGTACGATCTTCGGAAAAATTACGGTTCAGTGGCACCACCAAGATAATTTATGGAAGCACCACAAAAACACCTAATATATGACTTAACAGCTATCTCAGATAGAGGATACCTCACTATCTAGCATGGTAACCCCAACCGTAGACCCGTTTGGATCTTCACGGTAGTCAGTTGAACGTCACCGTCACTACCGTGGGAATTGGAAGCCCTTGGATAAGTCAGTTGATAATACGGATCTATTGAAAAATTATGATATTACACACAATCGATGACCAAATCATAATAAGGAGTCTGAACGGATCTCAAAGTGCACAGTCAACCCCTCAAACTTTGATATTTGAAAGTTGAATAAATTTAGTAGAATAATTGGCCAAAGATCTGCATGAAGAGGTACATCATATACTAGAGGAAATAATGCCCTTCCTTGGAGACCGCAAAAATCAGATCACTATTTTTCTGACCATCCACAGACAAATAAAGAAAAGATCGTAGTCAAGAAAAATTTAAAAGACATGATACGACTGCAAGTACTGCCCTGTGGAATTAATGAATGGAAAAGCTTGTTTTTTTAGATAAAGTCCAATTTACTCCTTTCAAGTATAGCTAAAGTCCAAATAACCTCTAAACTACGATTTATTTTACCCCACCAAAACATAATTTTGGGTCAATTTACCTCTTTATGGAATTTATGTTTTTTGTTTCACAATACACAATCATAATCTTAAGATCAAATTTTATGACATGATAAAGAGCATCATAACACATATTTAAAAATAATTACAATTTTTGTCATTATTTTAATAAAGAAAGATATTCAATAGTAGTAAATTAATATTTGAAATACAAAACTATAGGAAAAAGAATGGTACAAAATTCAAAACATATTTTTCTAATATGCGTTATGATGTGCTTTATTATCTCAAAGTTTCACCTTAAGATTATGCTTATGTAAAAAGAATTAAAAAAGACAAATTGCATGAAGGGGTAAATTGGTCTAAAATTATATTTTGGTGGGTAAAATAAATCAAATCATAGTTTATGAGGTTATTTGAACTTTAGCCATACTTGAGGGGAGTAAATTAGACTTTATCTTTTTTTTTTAAGAAAATCCTTTTCTGAGAACTGGTCCTAGTCAAAATAGAAGATGGTCATGGATAAAAGAAGACAAATAAGTTGTCACCAGTAAGCAAGCATATCCTAGTTCGAACTATGTTGGCCCTATGGACGATAGAACACTAACGGGCATCATTGGATTTGCTAAATAGGCTTATCGAAAATACATTCTGTCAAGTCATTAGTTCTCGGATTATACAAGTGTTAATAGATATGAATGCTCTTAGTTTCTTAAAAAGACTAAAAATAGCAGAGTAAATGAAGCAAGCGAAGTCAAAGTCAAGTCGAAGACGAAAGTAGTTGCAGAAGAGTCACTAGACAGTCTGATGAGGTCACCAAATAGTTCGGTAAACGAGAAGATGCGAAGTTCAGAGAGTGGTGCTCTTTGGAGTCAAGGAAAAGAAGACATCAAAAAGTCGGTGGGCCAATGACCCGATCAGTCTAAAGATGAAGTTCAGAAAAAGTGTCTTTGAAAGTCTAAAATTGAGAGTCACCGAATAGTCCGGTGAAGGTATGCACCGGATAGTCTGGTGTCATATATGAAATGGATTTCAGAGAGGGTGTTTTTTCTGTTTGACTGATAGAAGGAGTCACCGAACAGTCTGGTGAGAGGAGTCACCGAACAGTACAGTGACTGATAAAATCAGTCAGCTTTATGACATTATGTTTCAACAGTTGTTTTTGGGCTTAGAGACTATTTAAATCGTAGATGGCGACGTTTTTAGCGTGCCTGAGGTCTGAACTACTAGAGCAAACTTGTGAAAGGAGTAGAGGACAAGGAACACCGAGAAGAGAGCACAAATCAAAATTGAAGATCTTTAGTGCTAGTAAAAGAGTGATAGAAGCATTTATATACTTTTAGAGCTTGTGGGGTTTTAAGAGAAGTGATCTTTGACTATTAATATTTATATAATCATCATCCACTAACATGTTAATCTCAGATCTCATGAAACCATTAATTGAAACTGTTAGATATTGATTGATGTCTTATCTGGACCGTTGATCCTTTCACGCAGCAGTTTCATCTTCCCGTTGCCTCCCTCCCTTCCCCTCTTGCCTTTCCACCTCCCCGCCGCCTCCCCACCTTCCGCCGGCATCTTCTTCTCTTCCCCTCCCGCTGCCTCCCCACCTCCCCCACTCCTGACCCTCCTCCTTTCCACTCCCCGCCTCACCCTCTTCTCCCTCTCTCGTCTGCCGTGACTCACGTCTCGCCCACTGCTGTTGACTCCCGACATCAAACGTAAGCTGCCAGATGCCTGCGCTACATTCAAGCCTGAAGCCGGCGTCGAGCCAAGCCAGAGCCTCGCGAGGAGGACGCGCCACCGTTGTCGCCGCTGGCTGGGGACGCTGCCGACGACGACTGGGAGATCACCCCGGTCTCCGGCAACCACCCCTTCTTCACCACTGTGATGTCACAGTCCCAAGTGCAGAAGTCTCTCCAGTTGGTACGCAGCATCATCCATTCTCAGTCATGCTGTAGCATTTCCCAATCGAAATAACGCTGCTAAAAATATAAAAAGAATGATCTTTGCTATTGCTTACTGAACGATGCCTGGCCATCCCGACGCGGTTCCAGCGGCACCTCCCGGCGGCGCGCGTGCCGGCCGTCCTGCTCTGCCGCGGCAGGTCGTGGGCGACGAGCTACTGCGGGGACCTCAAGTGCAAGAAGTTCGACGGCGCATGGCGAGACTTCGTCGTCGACAACCGGATGCGGGTCGGGGACGCCTGCATCTTTAAGCTTGTGGGCGCCGAGACTGAAGAAACTGAAGCCAGGAGGAACGGTGACGAGAAGGCGGGGGTGGTGTTCCAGGTGCAGGTGGTCCGCGGCGGCCTGCCCGAGGAGATCAGGTACTAAGGGTAGCCAGCTTTCCTTTCACTTCGGTTGATATGTGTCTTCTCTGTGTCACTGGGCCCACTTCATGCAAATTCAAAGCCAGACACCTTAGCTCGGTAGCTTTCCATAAGCAGGATGTTTGATGACTTTACATCTCGATGAATTATCATCTTCTCTGTTCTTCCAAATCCTTTCAAGACTTCATTCGATTAAAAATTAATTCAAATAGAAAATGGTTGATATCAGATATAACCAATGCAAAAGAGTTAACATACATATCTTTTAGTAATGAACATAGAAGGCAATATGAATCAATGAAACAAACACATTTTTCTTAAACTAATAAATAGTTAAGACTTCTAAATGAAATGAACAATTTGTTCGGCGTTGAATTACAGGCCAACAGGAACAGCATGTGAAACAGAAGCACTACTTTGCGGCTATGACCTACTGACATGTACCAGAGGAAAAACAGCAGAAAAGATATAGCTTACCTGATCAAAGATGGAAATAAGTGAGTACATGAGAAACATCGATAGCAATTTTATGCCATTGATTAAAATCCAGGACTCTTCCATGTTGACCAGTAGAATAGAGTCATACTTATTTTTCTGTTTAGCACTTCAGCAAAAAACTAATTTGTTGCCTCGAAAAATAGGACTGATATTTGATAAGTAATCCACTATGAGCTAACAGAACTCATTAGTTTTCAGTAATTTTTCTTGAACTCATGATGAGTAAAATAATCTTTTGGCCTTATACAATGATACCTATATATATATGCCAACAAAACTCTAATCTTGCAGGCCAAAAACATTTTTTCTGGTTTGTTTTTGTTGTTCATGATTGAAGAAATTTGGTCATTCTCCATGGCCTGTTTAGGATCCTCCTTTTAATATGTTTCTTATTTTTAGGGGCCCACCTTATCTTGAAACTGCTGCTGTTTCTGCTATCAACTACCCAGAAGAGAATAAAGGTCATCACCTCTGACAGCTCCTTACTTTTTTGTTTAAATATTTTTATAATTCATGTAATCACTTATAAATTCAGTAGTAACGTGGGGACAAATCAAAACTATTGGTTAGCCATTGAATTGTATTTTCATGTCATCATCTAACCATTCATAAGTTTCTGGAGCAACGCACTAGGAAATCAACTAGTTACTCTTGGTTTGGCAGCCTAGACTGGTTAGAAGTAACTAGTTACTCTTGGTTTGGCAGTCTAGACTGGTTAGAAGTCGGTATTTAAGCTTTCGAGGAGTTTGTGAAAGGCGACGCCAAGTTTGTGAGCGGTTTTGAGTCCTCCACTCGAAAGGGACACCAAGAGAGAGAGCTCGCAGCCTTGGAAACCTGCTCTCGCAAGGGTATTGTATGCGACAACCGGGCTGCCAGTGACATCACTCCAGGAAGTGGAGTATACCTTTGGAAACACCGTTTTAGAAACGGCGAGAGGGACCGGTACTTCGACGGAAGTGGTCCAACGAGAATCAGAGAAAGGCTTCAACCTTTCGAGACCTCAGAAAAAAAATCGTTGTGCATTCTTTTGACTCTCTCTCTCTTTACTTTCCGTATTTCATATTGTTGAGTAGAGCTATAGGCTGCTTTACGATTCCTCTTGGTAGCTATCGGGCTAGTGTATGCTTATTGTCTTTATCTTATCATTAGCATTATTGGGGGTCTTAACCTAATAGAATTGTGTAAGTTGCTCTTGTTGTGATTGAGTCTCATAGTTTCAGTTTGTAGCGAATTAAGTCTTATAAGTCCATTGATTCAACTCCCTTCTCGATGTTCTTGACAGTGGCGAAGCCACGTTGTGGCTGCTCGGTGCAGATGCACCCACGCTTGATTCATTTTCACACTAAATCTTTCAATTTTTCACCATGTATTGTGTTGAATATTTGGATTAGACAATGGAGATGCACCCCCACAGTATTTGTTTAGCTTCGCCATTGGTCCTTGATCCTTTCATCAGCTTCCTTTGAAAATGCGCTGGCCCGCTTATTCGGCCTTTACTAGTAAATGCAAAGGAATTTTAGGTGATGTCCATTTTAGAAAGAAACTATTATTTAATTATTTCAGAGAAAACATCATAACATGCCCATTCTTGTACCATGGTTGCATTTTAGCATTTATTTTGTTCTTCTGTTCTGAGTTGTACTTATTGAGTATTTTTACTCACCCTTGTGTTCATTTGGTTTTTTGGTACCCGATGATCGAAGCATGCATGGAAGGGAGTAGTAACACCATTTTCAGCACCCACCAATCTTTTGAATCATTGCTTAGTTCATATGGATTATGAAATTTTGTTGGATAATTGTTAATTTTGAATCATTGCTATGTTTACATTTGGATTATGATAGCTTTTTTATTTTTTAAGTCATATTTGTGTGTCTTGTGTGTTGTAGCACTAAAAATACAGGGGAGACTGCTGAAATTTCTAGAAAATCTCATACTTAGTATAAATTTAGAGTGTTTGTGCTAGTTTTCTTACAATAACAGTTATCATTCTAGCAGTAAATAAATGTATGATAACTTCCAAAACAAAAAATGCAACTAAACGAGCAATCATCTAGCAAACAAAAGGAAAAATGATACTAATTGTCAATAGTTGCAGACCAAAGAACTACATTATAAAAATGCCGAGGAGACCTATGAAAATAAAAGGAAAAGAGATGATGCTTAAATCAAATAGTCAAATCCAAGCTTATGAAGCATCAAGTGGTG